>JAZFAU010000096.1:527519-625019 GCA_037178615.1 Dione vanillae | reverse complement strand
AATACAACCCCTTTCATTTCCTCTACAACTGTCGATGATAAATCGTAAGCTGGTGTTAATAAATGTATATCGTCCTCGCCTTCAGCGCTCTCGGCAGTTTTTGCACTGCATATAAATAGCCCTTGGCTAATTTTTGGCTTACCAGTTATTTTACCCTGTTTGAAATTATAATATACTGATAATAAAATAATCTTAGAAAATTTAATAATTTTTAGTTTTAAAAATATGTTTCTTTTCTCATCGAGAAATGATATTAAAAACAATAAAATAAATATCATCCTAAGCCTAATGATTATTTTAGCAATAGTGAAAGGTTGTACTACATAAGTTGTCAAAAGCGTCTAGGAATTTCGACTTGGCTTAATGATAATATCGCTAGGGTTCAGTGGCCAGCAAGTGCGGGTTCGAGTCTAAATTCATTTTAATTTTATATGTTTTCTAAAAATATTCTCCTTTTAGTGAAGTATTGTAGGAAATTTCAATAAATTTATATGATAGTAGGATTATTTATAAAAAATACTACTATAGATAAAGTGACGCGTTTGCGGTAGCTAAAATAAATGAAGAATGAAGAGTGGTAGGTCGTCTCTAATTCTATGCAAAATTAACAGTATCTTTAAATAGTTAACAGTCGTCAGATCTGAAGCTCACAGCTGTTCTAAACGTAAATTTACATAACATTACAATAGACACAATAGCTAGGTTGCAAGTAAACTAGTGTGTATAAGACAATAATGCGGCTAGGGTATTACCTGGATAGAACCAAGCGATTTACATATTCATTAATATTCAAGTGCTTAAGTAATACTACAGTTTATGTCGTAATATAAACAGAGGATATTTATTTTGTGAAACATTACTGGCGAGACTTAAATTGCATCTTTTTTATACCGTCCTAGCTCAGTTCTAGCTAATTAAGCCATAAATTATTATTTTGTTGCAATCTCTGCACTGATTTTTATGTATATTATTCATTAAAAATCTATAACTTATTTGGCTAAAAATTATGCTATTGATTAAAGATTGTAAATTTTAATTAAAACGTTATATTTCTCTATTTAAAAATCATGTAATCTGGATGTAAAAATCTCTAAATTTACTATAAACCTCCAAATTCTGGTAGAACTTAAAATTCTATGGGGAGCAAAGATCCCTAAAAATCGTAATTTTACCGATGTTACTAACGAATTAAGTGTTTTAAATACAGAGAACTAAAAATATTAAGTTACACTGTCATATATGGGTCCCTTTATCCAATAAATAAAAAGAAATATTTTTTGTTTCGTGGTATCGACAAATACTCGATCACTATTTTCACGTTTGACATCCATGACATGTTTATTGCGAGTTGACAGATTTATGGTCGGCAGTTGAAAGTTTAGAATTAATAACGCAACTAGTTGCGTTGTTTTGAAATCAAGGATTAAAGTAATAAATCAAGGGGATACACAAAATTCACGTTACTTACATAAAATATTGTTTCTATTTGTAATATCTCTAATATAGAATTTGTTCAAGAGCAGATTTAAGTTTATTCGAACATAAAGTATAATCACAATAAAATTATTTTACTATAAGATATAATGAGATCATCGTTGCATATTTTGTTGGTTCGATTTATACTTGGGAAATTGAATTTTTTTCCTCACATATTTGTCAACAGACAAACACCTTTGTTTAAAGGTATTTGTTTATTTTGACAATTACTTGCATAGTGTAATATCATACCTTAACTAATTTTATTTATTCTTAATCTATAATTTCGTGTACTTTTTTGAGAAACGTGTACAATAAAACTTTTCCATTTTCTTCGCTTTGGTAACTAGGCAAGAGGGGTGTTCGAGCGTTTAAGCGAGTTCCGTCACTCTACAAGGTCGAAAAATACGGAACGGAGTGTCTTATACTAGGTTCTTCCGGCTCCTGTGGTTTCCTCAGCCTAAAACGTTATATATTGCTGTATATTAACTTAAAACATTTTTAATATGCTTACTTTATAATTATTACCATAAGCATTTTTATTTAAGTTTATTTTTATGATTGCTCTTAATAGCACATCAACATTACACAAATTGCATTCCACGCCAAGCGAATAAATAAAGGTAGAATATGTGATAGCCTCTAACTTTGGATATATTTTAATTTGTTAGACCTATTTTCTCATCACATTTTCGTTCACAAATATATACGCAATTTTGTTTGAAAAATATAAAAGGAAATCGTATCGTATCATAAAGGCCTCCATGTAATCATATTAGTATACATCATTTATAGAAATTAACTGATTTGCTTAAACTACAAAGAACGGCGTCACTCAATCTTTTTTGTCACCTAAAAGTAGGTGACAAAAAAATGATGAGTGACATCCCAAAAAAATGTGATTGCCTACGCTGAAATAAAAATAATGTATACAATATAAAGCTAGACATTCAAAAAATGGCCATAAATAAATCAGTTCGTTTGTATTCACGCAAAGTAGAACTCCAGCTGCAATCAGTAAACAGCGTGGCGAGAACTCTTAGCACCAGAATAATTTATTTATCTAAAGAAAACAAATTAATATTTACGAGAGTTTTCTTTCTCAGGATCCCGTAGCTAAAAAGGATAAAATGAAAGCGTTATAGGAACACTTAAATGTTCGTCTGTCTATCTGTCGGTCTGTAGAGATCATTTCTTTATTATCAACATCACAAAGAAATTAAGCTGCAATTAATACCAAATATCCAGTACTCTACAGGAGTAGAAAAATTAAAACTTCTAATTAAACGTAATTAATCGACCGCTTATACTTATATGCGTTTATACTTATTTTTGTATTTGGTATTAAGTATGGGAACGTACATTTAAGTTTGTCATATTTTATAAATAATATTTTTCTCAGCTACTTTATGATTGTACTACCTACAATTGTGAAGAAAACGGAGCCTTCTTTCTTTTTTTTCTTAATAATTTTAATCGTATCGACATAACTCAATAATATTTCAGATTATATTTTAGAACTAAAATATAAATCCATCCATATTATGTTTCTGAGCATATGCTCGCATATATTTTCCTCCCGCCTTTGTTACCGCGTCAAACAATCTCGACTCAGGGTACGCTTGATTTAATTTGACCTATCTTAGGGACTCAATAGTCATACTCTAGGCTTTTATATGTAAAAGCTTAGTTAAAAGGCATTCGGAAAATATTATCATCATGATAAGAACTTTGTGGTATTTATTCGTTAAATATAACATATTAATATTAAAAACTTATCTGTCCATAATATAAGCTCATGTCAGATGAAAAATGTTTTAGTACTATATTATTCTTAAATACTATCTCCAATTACTGGAAACACTATGAGCGTAAAACCAGCCAATTATTTATTACTGCGATAGACATAATTTGACGCAGTAACTGAGTCGTCTACCCTCATCCAGTGCCTACAACGCCACGTCTGAAGAAATAAGTCCTACAAAAGTTTTATTGTTGTACTATATTGGAAATTGGTAATCTACAAATAGCTAGAAGCCAACTTTGTAGTTCTTCAAAAAAAACTAAGTTCCTTAAAACGCTTAATTTTAACTGTTACTATACCTATTATTTTTTTTATGACATTGAAATATATTTCTTTTTCGACTGTTTTCAGACTATCTACCTACCTAATCCATCTTCTGATGAACAATTTTTCATAATAGTAACGAAGATGGACATTTAAAAATCTCATTTATTAATCGATGTTAATGATTCTCGTCACCTGATTTCTTTTTATTGAGTTTCATATAAGGTAATTAACTGAAACTATTATAATTAAACTTTACTTGTGATGGTTCATTTTGATTTTCATGATGTCTGGAACATCGAACTATCGATATGTTAACAAAAAATACCTATCGTGCCCATTTTTTTTATAAAAAGCCACTTCCTTACCTATAATAGTTTTTCTAATTTATTATGTTTGTAAATCAGATCCTTGAGCTGTATTCATCAATCAATTTAAATCAATTAAAAAGACAGACATTTCTTAATCTCATTCAATAATCAAGTTACAATTCCATCCAAACCATGTTCCATGGTACAAACCATGTTCCATGCATCATTCTGTAATTCCCAATTTAATTTATCATATTTGCTAGTTTAATTTTTTTTCTATAAGATACAATAACTGGCTATAGTTCCTCAGAGATATATATTTTTTACATTATATTTAAAAGTGCATTTTAATCTTGTATCAGTATTTATTATAAGACAAGAATTTGCACATTTTGGATTGTTTTAAGCCTATCATTTTTCAAACGTTTCAAGACAATCAGTTCCATTGGAAAAAAAATAAAAATATTTCATTCCTTCCAGTGGAAATCAAGCCCACAGACGCTATGACACTGTCTCTAACACTTGTTACAGATAAAAATTTTCACTTAAAGAAAATATCTTAAATAAACGAAATAACATATGCTTTTAGCTTCGGGATAGCAATTAACAAAAGCTAGGTCGTATTTATCTTACGTTCTCTTTTGATCGCGTCAAGAGTGATTTAGAACACTTGGGGAAACAAATGTTTTGAAGACTTTTCGTAAACTTTGGTTTATGTGGACCTGCATATATATTTTTTTAAATTCAATAATTTAAATGAAATAGTTCGCTTAATTTACTCAAATGCATACAATATATCAAAGTATTTTTTTTTGTCGAATCAAGTTATTATATTATAACATTAAATTACTAAAGTAGACGAAGTATTCCTTTCATTAATCAACACAGACAAATAGGTACACATATCGAACACTCCATATTAAAAGATCGGGCTCACATTCACTTTTATACAATAATTACAGAGCTATTAAGTGGCAATGTTAATTAAAGTTGTTCTGTAATTTTTAAAATTTTGCCTAAATTGCTTTAGCAAATGAAAAATCAAATTAAAATCATTCATATTTTCTATTAAAATGCCAAAAAAGGCCATTGTAGCACAGTAGCGTCTGATACGACGGATATGGGTTCAATTCCCACTTGTGAGAATGATTTTTTTTATTTTTCTGGTAAGACAGTTTTATTGTAGTAAAATTTTTACTGTCTATTGCATTCCGTAATTGATACGTTTATATAAGACGGTATATCATTATGTTACATATTGTAAAAAATATATATTTTAAGTAATTATACATTTTTTACAACACGTAATATAACGATTTAATTCTAAATACAAAACAGTTTTAATTGTTAGGCGGAAGTTACTTTCGTATGTATAAATGAAGAGTTTATGATTTTTAAGAAGGAAAATATATTAATTATATTTCCAATAATACGGAAATTACAATGAATTCGTATTTTATTTCAAATAAATGTTGACATTGATTTCTGCCATTTACCAAACATAAACATATATTATACATATATTGCTTTTTAGCTCTCAAGCCGCTGCTAAAAACCAATATATGTATAATATATATTTAATACAGAATAAAGATTATATAGGAAATAGCTTCACATTAACAAATCTACAACAAAAAAATAAAAATAGAAGAAAAAGAAAAGAAATAAGCAACTTCAAACTTCAACAACTGATCATCTCACTTAGATCCAGACCTGTCAATTACAAGTAATAAATGACGCGTGAAATAAAAGCTACTAATTCTCTAAGGTTTCCCATCCATCATGTTTGACCGCACTGTGTTTGTGTCCACATTCTGTTACGAAACGTTTAATTATTCATTATTATTATAATAAACGTTAGGAAAGCGAGAACGGAGGGTCTTAGCACTAGGGATAACTTTTGTAAATCATTATTGATTAATTAATTACTATTAAGTAACAACTATGAGCTGTGAAGTATTAAAAGTATAAACTAATTTTATTTCATGCAATTCAAGCCCCAAAATATTATCTGTCTAAATGAACTTCAAGTACTTGGCTCAATTTTAATATTTTGTCGAGTCCTGCTTTCTTTCATAAAAATATTATAATTTGTCATTGCTGCATAGCTAGAATTTAAAATTATAGAACTATTATGAAATAGGAAGGATTTTTACATAATTGAATATTGATTAATATTGTATGTAATACAGAATCTGTAGAGGCCGACGCTGGACGACGCACGGTGGATGTAGTGCCTTCGCACTTCACTAAACTGATTTGAAACTTAATCGCTGAACAAAAATATAAAGCTATGAAAAAGCTTAGCAAAAAGCTCTGGACCTGCGTATTGTAAACTTCGACTAACTAGACTTTGGTGAAACGCCTGAATATTCAAGCTCTGCTGATTATTAAAGATACACTATAGGGAAACTTATTTCATTGGCAATTTGTAAGTTAAAATGTTTAAATGATAACAAATTTATTTAAAATTCATATTAATAGCTAAATATTTATATATAATGATGATAAATAATCTAATTTCTAAAATATTGTAAAATAAAAATGATATGGAACTATTATTATTGGAAGAGAACTGAGCAATAATTAAAGAATGAAAGCCTTTAGAGCAATAATGTGAAGGAAACATATGGAAAGTATAATTTCTGTATTAAAAATGACTTTAAACAAATTTTATTCTAATTCAGTATTTTTAAAATTCATTAAAACTGGCAATTTTGTAAAAAATTATGTTATTTATTGTTCTCCATTTGCAAGTCGTATAGGTCGTATACAGAAACGTTTAAGATTTATTTGCTGAAGCACTATATTACGTTTTAAGATACATTACCAAATGAAATATTTAATTAAAAATAACATTTGCGTATAATTTAAAACTGGTGTTAATTATTAAAAGCTAGTGATAATGAAGGAGGTAAATTTTAGGAGAATATAAATTTCATTAATTGATGTGAATATTGCTATTCTTTTATTTCTTGTTGTAAATTCTTTAAGAAAAACGATTATTTTAACTGAGTAGAAAGCCAAATGGATGATATTATGTGAGTCTATTTAAAGTAGTTTAAGGTAATAAGAGACAGGAACGAAAAGTGTAGGACTGAATCGATATAACTTCGTCCAAATCTAGTACGGAATAATCTACAACTGGTACGGGAACACAAATTTAATGTTCTTATTATATATTTAGTATAATTGGACAAACGTATATTTTAATTTCGCTTAGTAAAGTTGGTTTAATACGGTTAATTGATGTATTAAGTGTCATCATCATTTGATGTATTCAGTATCGTTATCGATATCCGCACTATAGCTGTACTCTAAATTAGTATCGGTGTAGTAGTTAACGATACAAACCTACGAATAAAAACGTTACCAACAAATATACAATCATTTAACGCTTTCTGAATACAGTAAGTATGTTGAATGTGAAAATATTTAATTTATTTTTCTTGTAATATTCCACACCAATTTAATTCTAAAAATGACGACATAAAGAAAAATAATAATTATACTTTATGGTTCTGTATTCGTAGTATTCCATAAATTCACCATGAGGGTGTCAGGAGCTCTCCTGGAATTTGTAAGATCATCCACTATTCAAACTTTAATATATAACATGTAATAGTATAACTTAACTGACATTAGTTTCTTTTATCGTAATACCAATACAATATCAACGTCACCGTCCAATTAATTCACATTATGACTATAATCTACAACGTGTGCGAAAAAACTAAGTCTTGAAACACGTAGTTTGGATTATTTTAGCTTTCTTTAGAAAAACTGTGTGAGTGTATGTATTTCTCTCTGTGTATATTATGTTTTGCGGAGAAAAGTTAAATGCTTAAAACTCAACAATATAAATTAGTAAATTTTACCATCATTTTAATATTATTTCCCTTCTATTGAGGATTTCGTTGTTAATTCCATATAACGTTTTAATGTCGTCACTATGCACCTTAGAATCACTTACATACTTAGGTCCTTTCGTTGAATAGATCCCCGAAGGTGTGTAGGTATTTTTCAGAGATACTTTGATGTTATAATAAAAAAAATTAAATACGTTAAAAAAATACCTTTAAAAAGTAATATGAATATTGTTTCCTTTACAATTCAGAATTAATTAGTTAATTGAGTCAGCTAGCGAAGACAAAAGAGCCTTTAGTTCGAACAAAGTACGCTATTTGTGATCTGTTTAAAGTTGGACAGAACTAAACTGAGGCCTTAGCCAAGACGCAATTTGACAATCGTTTACGCTGACAATATGTATGGACTTAACGATAAGTCACGTGATCTAAGACAACGAATAGAAAGATCGTAGCCAAAAATATAACGTCAACGAAGCGTTGGATTAAAACGAGAAATTTTATCGTTTCGTCAGTGTCAATCGATAATTGACAGCCATGTTGCACATTTTGACAATCGCAGTGTTAATTGTCAACGCTCACCTATCGAAGTACGAAACCCTGCAGAAAACGCTAAAAATTTATGGAAAAATAATTTTTCACCTTAATAATTACAAATTTATAAGTTAATTAGGAAGTTATTAAGTGAATCGATTATTAATTAATAATTACGTAATAAATTTTACGATCATATTACGAAATTTTATTATTTTCGTTTTATTTTTCAACATTAATAATTTTGAATACATCGTTTAATAATTTTAATTATCTTACTTTACTATTATCTACGTTTTGTAACATATACTTAAATTTATATTTTTTATTTCTATTAATATTTGTTTAAGAAGTGTATATTTTTAATCTGTTTTAATCAAATTAGTTTAACATTAAATTCTTACACATGCAACATTGAAATATGTGACGTTACAGTCTTCACTTGACGTTTCAAAAAACGCCAAACACAGACAATATGATCGATGTCTTCTATTGACACTGTAGATCAAGCGTTTGATGTTGACATGTGTTGTTGGCTACCAAGTTAGCGATATCTATAATTTTTATTGCTGAAGCGCTTTATGGAATAGATACGGAGCGTTTGGTTTTTGGCTAAGGCCTCTGGTCTTATAAGAGAAATTATACATTGATTATTTTTATGCGTTTTACAAAAAAAGTAATATAGTGTAGTATTAAGTAAACCTCATTTTCCTCCTTCCTCCCTGGACATTCCATTTTAAACCAAACTAAACTTTATAATATTACCATAAGAAGAAAAATTGAAATAACTTATTCTTCTAGAGTGGATTCTGAACCCACAACCGTCATATTTATAGTCAGGCACTATGCTCAATATATAGCTAAATTTGAACTCGCACCTATTATGCCAGTCCAAGCGCTGTGACCACTCGTTCTACGCTACGTCGTTATTCTAAATCGGATGCTACAACCTATTTCTGTTGCTATCATCTCTGCATGGTTCAAGAATTGCAGCACTTTATCTAAGGGATTTCACAATGTAATCAACAAATGTAATATTAGAAAGTAATAGAAAAGTTGCGATTACTTACATCTCTTGCTAACTGGTTGATGTATTTTCATATAAAATAAAATCTCGGAAATTCTACATATATATCACGCTCTATCCCTAGCGGGGTAGTCAGAGAGAACGGAGCGCCAAACGCTGAGGTCCCTGCATACCTCTTTCGCCTCGTCCACTGTCATTAACCTCTTGATGCATGCTCTCCGGGGAGTCTTCATGCTTTTTACGTGACCTTCCTCCAGTATCTTCGATACTGTGTTTTCGAAAGCCAACCGAGGTCTCCCCTTACCTCTCTTACCACTCACTTTTCCATCATATATCCTTTTTACCATTCTTTCGTCACTCATTCTTTCGACGTGCCCAAACCACCTGAGCACGTTCTTCTTCATTCTTACTGTGACATCCTCACTAGTACCTACCATCTTGTGTACCTCGGAACCAGAACTGCATTGTGTACGGCCAAACGTGCAGCGGAAATTCTGCTAGATTCAATAATATTAATAGGTGATAAGATAACAACTTAAAATCGCGGGTAGAAGTGAAAAGTAATAGTAATCATCTCCGTATTAAATAATTTTGAAAAAATAGAAATAGTGTTCCTTTAGTCTATATTATCTTACCAGTAATATCTTGATATACTAAAATTTGTGTGCAAATGTTATCTCAATGCTGTAATCAATATTTACCGTGAAAAGACACTGTCTATTATGGACCTTATAGTGGCAGTGAATATTCAATAAAAGGTACTGTTCTAAGCGAAATCTAATTAAGTGCATAGACAGTAAATGTGTCAAGTGCTCTGTTAAAACCAGTGAAAACTTTTATTCTCTTGTGATGTGTTTCTATTGTATTAAAACATTAATATAATTTAGCTAACAAAGCTCGAAACAATATATAGTAATTATTCGGTCCACACGTCAACTGTTAAGTTGGCCTAGAGGCGTATTAAACACAAGTTGTCCGAACCGACCCGAGTTCGATCCCAAGCCCGACGAGCGACACTTTTTTCATTTATTTAATTGTTTAATGTTAATTATAATTTTAGCATAAGTAAATTTAATAACGTTATTAGCACTAAATAACATTAGTAACTT
This sequence comes from Dione vanillae, assembly GCA_037178615.1. Classification (NCBI taxonomy): domain Eukaryota; kingdom Metazoa; phylum Arthropoda; class Insecta; order Lepidoptera; family Nymphalidae; genus Dione; species Dione vanillae. Next base: position 614,628 of record JAZFAU010000096.1, on the reverse strand, counting down.
ATACCAAAAGTAGTTTATACCAAAATGGAAAAAAATATGCAGTTACTATTAACAAAATTAGAGGAGAAGTTAAACATACAGACAGTAACAATAACAAATGCAGTAACGAAAAATGTAATGGAGGCGCTAAACGAAAAGTTAGAAACAATTACCAAAGAGAATAACATACTTAAATTAAAAGTATTGGAATTAGAACAAAAACTCAATATCATGGATAAAAATAATCGAAAGAATAATCTTGTGTTCTTTGGAGTGAAGGAAGCTGAGAAATCTGAAAATGAATTAGTGGAATGCATCAGAGAGATTACAATCGACATGAAAATACAAATAGACAGCCAAGAAATCAGCCACGCATTTAGGATCGGACGCTGGAATAAAGATAAAAACAGACCTATCGTAGTTACCTTTAACAGCACTTGGAAAAAACAGCTAATCATGCGTAATAAAAAAAGATGTCCACCGAATATATACATTAAAGAAGACTACAGTAAAGAGGTGCTGGAAAAACGGAGACAACTACAGCCACAACTTCACGAGGAAAGAAATAAAGGGAATATAGCCTTCTTAAAGTATGATAAATTAATAGTTAAAACACCTTCTGAAAAAGCCAGAGACAAGAGAAAAAGAGAGGAATCACAGTCACCAGGGTCAACAATACAAAAGAAAGCTAACTCGCAACACGAACCGACACTTCTCCCGAAGACCACCGCAAAAGAAACCGTCAGACCGAATATACTTAACTATATAGAAAGAGTTACACTAGCTTCAACGACAAACCTACCAAAAAACTAAGAAATCTGAACAAAATAACCAAATCAAACTCTACAGCTATATCCAAACCGACAAACGACAAAACAGATCTTCCAAGCCGGCTGGTCACCGTGGAAGAATATGACCAAAACCCTCCAGTAAAACCAAAACACAACAATGAAGTTACCCAACAGAAAAAAGAAAGTAAAAGCTTCATAAAAATTGGTGCCTATAATGTTCGGTCTCTAGCATCTACAGAACGGTTCCTGGAACTCATAAACGCGTTAGAAAGTATTAACTGCGACATTCTTGGCCTTTCAAAATAAGAAGAACAGGATGCCATATAGACGAATATTCAAGCCACATTTTCTGCTACATAGGCGAAACAAGGGGCCTTCATGGAGTAGGCTTTCTTATAAAAAAAGCCTGGAAACATAATATTACAGGCTTTATTGGGCTCTCTGAGAGAGTAGCGATGCTTCAAATGAAGTTAGGAAACTCAAATATTTCATTAATCCAAGCATATGCGCCTACAGAAAGATCCAGTGAATCTGATATTCAAAAATTCTACCAAGACCTAAAAAGAGCACATGCAAAGGCACATGAAAAAGTAATTGTATTAGGCGATTTCAATGCGAAAATAGGACAAACCAGAGAAGAAGAAAATCTTATAACAGGGAAGTACGGTCTAGGCCAAAGAAACGATAGAGGAGAGCGGTTAATGAATTACGCATTTGAATATAAGTTGTCCATAATCAATACATACTTTAAAAAAAGACGTAGCCGAAGATGGACATGGAAATCTCCAGACGGAAACATCTTCAACGAAATTGATTACATCATGACGAATACCCCAAAACAAGTCCAGAATTATGAAGTTCTCAACAAAGTAAAATTCCGCACAGATCATAGGTTGATAAGAATAACATTCAAACTAAACCAACAGAAGAAAGCAGGAAAAACTTCAAAGCACTACCAAAATTCCCCAAGACCGAGACCGAGATAGAGCAATACAAAACCAACTTGAAGCGGTATATTGAAAGAAATCTACAAGGAATTACAAGCGTACAATCTTACTACGATGAACTAGAAAAAGCGATATTATATGGCCTAACAAGTGTAAACAACTCTAAGAAAGGAAAACATAAGGTATTTAGTGAAGCAACAATAGCACTAATAAATAAGCGACATGAGCTAGCAACGAAAAAGGACAAGGATATTGACACCATGAAAGAGCTGACCAAATCATATAAAGAAACCAGTAAAGCAATTAAAAGAGATTACAGTGAGCACAGACGAAAAATAATTACAGAAAACCTAAACAAGTTTAGAAGCACAAAAAGAGCATTCAAGGAGTTGAATCTGCGGAAACCATGGATCCAAAAGCTGGGCAGTAAACCTAAAGAAACCAACACCAGACAAAACATCCTACATCTGGCAACCACTTTCTATCAGGAACTATACAAAAACAAGGGAAATAACAACGAAAAAGCTGAAGAATTGAAACAGGCTGACAAGACACAAACAATCATACCTATACACGAAAAAGAGATATACCTACAATTAAATCAATTGAAACCAGACAAAAGTCCCGGGTCCGACGGAATAAGCAACGAAGCTTTAAAAATAGGCGCCCCAATTTTATTGGGAGCTCTCACAGAATTATTTAATTTGGTGCTAAAAACTGAAACGGTTCCATCCCAATGGAGTACCTCTGACATTATACTGTTACATAAAAAGGCAGTACATTAGACATCAACAATTATAGACCCATCAGCTTGCTGGCTAGTACATATAAACTTTTCTCATCAACACTTCTTAAACGCATATCGCAAGACATTGATAAGGCGCAACCTATAGAACAAGCAGGTTTTCGCTCTGGATTCAGTACATTGGACCATATACAAGCTATAGAACAAGTTATCGAAAAGTTTGAAGAGTATAATAGGCCTCTTTATTTGGGGTTTATTGATTATAGCAAGGCTTTTGACAGCATTAGCCATAGCTCCATATGGGAATCACTAAACAACTTAAACATTAATCCAAAATATATAAACATCCTAAAATACATATATAACAACAGCACAAGTAATGTCAAGCTAGAGTCGAGAGGCGAAACTATCAAAATTGAAAGGGGAGTCCGACAAGGTGACCCTCTATCACCAAAGTTATTTATTATTGTCTTGGAAAACATATTTAGAAAGTTAGACTGGATATCAAAAGGCATAAAAATAAACAATCGCTATTTAAATCATTTAAGATTTGCGGATGACATAGTTATACTATCAGAAACATCAAAAGACCTTCAGGAAATGCTGTGTTCACTTGACAATGCAAGCTCAAAAGTAGGACTAGAAATGAACGCAACAAAAACCAAAGTAATGACAAACAGCTACAAAAATCTAATTACAATAAAAGCAAACACAATAGAATACGTCGACAGCTACATTTACTTGGGTAAACAGATATCATTCTCAAAAACGAACAACACAGACGAAGTGGAAAGAAGAATAAGTCTAACTTGGAAAAAATACTGGTCACTGAGGGAAATTTTAAAGGAGACTACTCAATAAATTTGAAGAAAACTGTTTTAGATGTTTGTGTCCTGCCCTGTTTACTGTACGGCTGCCAGACTTGGGTATTTAATACAAAAATTAAACAAAAGATTGTAACGATACAAAGAGCTATGGAAAGGAGTGTGTTAAATATACGGAAAATATATAAAATTAGAAGTGAAACCATTAGGCAAAAAACAAAAGTAACTGACGCTCTAACGCAAGCCCTTAGACTAAAATGGAAATGGGCTGGACATGTATCTCGTTACAAAGATAATAGATGGTCAGCTGCAACCACAGAATGGAAAGGGCCTGCAGGAAAAAGAAGAGCAGGGAGACCAAAGAAAAGATGGGCAGACGAGTTAGAACATACTGCAGGAAAGAAGTGGCAGCAGGTGGCAAGGGATAGGGATAAATGGAAAGCACTGGAGGAGGCCTTCACCCGGAGAGGGGCCCACATCCCAAAAGACTAATAATATTAACGTAGAAGGTAAGCGAAATAACTAACAATACTAACCAAAAAAAAAATGGAAATAAATAAATAAGCAAATATATATGAAATAAAATGTAAAATTGTATTTATGCAAGGGAGTAGGGAAATAAAGGCTTTTTTATTTTATTTTATTTTATTTAAGATAACGAATTCCACTCAAGATGTGTTGTATATATACATATACAAGTACATACGAGATTTATATAGCTTTACCTTCTGTTCCATTTACATATACTAGAATATGCCGAGAGAGTGTAGTTTGAAAACACACAGTCCTTCGCTTTCCGTTAAAGACTTTGTGTTAAGTGACGTAGCTTATAGCTGCAGCTTTTATTATTTTTTTGTATTAGTTGGGTCGTTAGAATCCACAACCAATGAACAAATAATAGTTATACATTGTCTTACAGTGCGTGTAATATTTTATTATATCTACCAACTAAAACGAAGCGCGCATACACATACATATACTCCCTACGTCCCACACAAAATTTCATTCTATATTTAAAGACAGTCATGAACTGGAAAATTAATATTGATTGAATTATAATATTATATGAAATATCAATCGTCCCATAACTTCATGTAATAGGATACATCCTTAAAACTTTCACTCTGTAACATTTCAATTTGTAAGGTCAATTAAATATAACTTTAAGCCGCACCTTAGCGATTTCAGTTCCGCTCAAAAGTTTTAACAGAAAGGGTAATTTTATGATTTTCAAATTGAATTCTGTTTCCTAGGGAATATATTAATGCCAAATTTACTTAGCGTCACTTTATCAAGGCTGCATTTGATGTTTGTATTTTCATCTATTTTTTTACTTTTAAATTTTTTTAGTAATTTTGTGTTAGTTCTGTTTTATATTATTATCAATATGCATTTTTTCGGGCACTAAATTCCAAATGTTTTAACTTGTCGTTAACTTTTCTCCGCTTACACGGAATGCAAACTACCGGCATCGATCAACTCACACAAAATTATTATTTACAAAATATTTTTTGTTATAAGTTTACAACAATATTACTAATTTCTTACAGAGGAGTAAAATACTGTACTAACAGTAGTCGGTTATTCATAGATTTCTACACATAGTCAAAGATTTCCAATATATTTTTTGATTTTTTTTCTCTAAAAATTACTATGGGTCTGAATTATAATAATTACCCACCTATTATCTCTTATTCATCGACCTGAAATTTCCTCAAGACATTTCCTTTATATATGCCATTCTACAATAAACTAGTTGTATTTGATTTGTGTATATTTTATAACCCCGGAGTTCCGCAGTTAATCAAACGCGGTATTGTTTCAATTCCATAAATAACGCACTGCCACTCGTTATTTGAGTTCATTTCATACGTAAGTTATATTATTATTATCTTCACGTAGATATCGATATCGACATGACACGACTTTGTAATGGAGTGGAACAGTATCTGACTGTACACGAGGTGGTTAGAGATTCGAAGTTCGAATAAATACATTATATTAATGGTTTCGATGTAATCTGCTGTAGATACGTTCTGAGATGCTTCAGGCATTCAAAATATGTTTTGTGTTTTAACGAGTCAAGAAAAGTCAAGAAACGCGACGCTACTGTTTGTATAGTCAATCAATAATCAATCAATAATTTCTTCAGTTCCATAATATAAATATAGTTGTTTAAAATATTTTTTATTACAATTTAACATTATCGAAGCGTCAAGGTCAAGGACCAGACAATATCTTGTATATAAGGATGGATCTTGAAAGCTCGAGTGCATAATAACTTTGACATTTCAGCAATTTCCTCGCACGAGTAACTTGTTCATCATATGAACTGTGTTTTGTACACATTCAAAAAACCGTACATCAATACATCTTGTACAATCAGTATGATGTTAGTACAATATTAGGTACTTATTTCCCATGTTTAGATTACAAATATGTATAAGCTATAACACATAATATGAAGATAAAATTATTGGTAGAAATAAAAATTTACGTTCCTCTTACCAACGTGGAATACCATTATAATCATCGATAGTTACTGAATCTTTTGTATTATTCGTCAGCTTCCTCTAAAATTTGGAAAGTATAAAATATATATCGAGCGGTAGAAACGATAATTAAACAATTGCTTATTTAAAATCTTATTCAGTATACGTAGACTACTGAAATAAAGATTGATATGTATTGATCAGTTCGGTACAAAAACAAAAGCAATACTGAATTTTTCCACAGCTCTCTCTAAGATACATGAGGCGTTTATTCTTCAATCCGACATTTCTAGTGTCCACTAGATGTTTTATTTACTCGCGACGAGTTACATTGAGCACTTAACTAAGCTGATATAATGACACATATTTCTCGCTTCGTAGCTTTAGACAAGGATTTTGTACTTGGCTTAGTGTTACATTATTTTGAATGTGGAAATTATTGCAAAGTTTTTTCTTTATGAAGGAATACGTTATCTCAAAAGACAGAAAACAAAGAACGGAGTGTCTAAACACCAGGTTTCTACGGTTTCTGCAGCTTCCCTTATTCGTTCAGAATAAAAATAAGATATCATAAGCATTTCTAAACGTATATAGCGTTAAAATAATAAAGTGAAATTAAAAATGAAGCAGTGTTCTCAGTATGTTTAAAAAAGTATAACAAATGTAAGAAAAGCTTAGCTTATATTTGTAAATACCTTCTCTGGCATAGTGAAATCAGTTTTTTTAGCTTCACATAACTCACGCACAGTACCTAAGGGAAGCGTAGGAACCTAGTGTTTAGAGTGTTTTTCACTTACCACTTCAACGCCGCTCTTAAATAGTGCTTTATTATCTGTTGGGAATCACCACCACAAACTATCGAGTGTACAGGCAGATGCAATGCCTCTGTAATAAATTATTAAATTTAATCAATAAATTATTGTGTCGTAACGACATAATAATTTATAACTATTTAAAGAATAATAAACATTTTACTTAACAATTTTTATTATAATACAGCCAACGATTATACAGTAATAAAATAAAAACATCGTCTCATCGTCGTCAAGTGTCACAGTATCCATGTCGGACGCGACGAAGCGGAAAATCGCCTCGCCATTTTATCTGCTTGGTGGTTAAGACTTGAAATGCGACCCATAATCACTAAATTGCTAGGTTGTAATAAAAAGTGTTTGATTTTTGACCTATTAAAAATCTTATTTTAAGGATGTGCTTTAGATATCCATTTAAAGATTAACGAAAGAATTGGAATTGAGAAAACCTAATTAGTATATCTAATGGCCTTCCGCTACCCCACTTCTGACTACACTAAAAATATCACCAATGTCTCCCCAGAGACAAATAGGAATATACTTTTTTGTTTCTAAACATCAAATTAAATGCTTCTTTCATAGAATAAAACTGTTTATGTAGTTGTTAATAGGGCATAACTAATTTCTTGAGTAATATACAAAAATCAGAGGGATTTTTTTCTATTTATTCTATTGGTTTATTATTTCTTTTATTTACATTAAACATGACATTGTTACAATATATACATATTAAAATATATTATTGTAATACATATATAAGGTTAACATAACAAATTTAGGGCAAATAAAGTCACTTAAATGTCGTATTTAGAACTTTGGATATCTCACTAGTATTAGAATATATATCAATCTTTATTATTCTAACTTATAATGACATTCCACGGTGGTAAGAGAACGTAAATTTTTATTTTTACCAATAATTGTATCTTCATATTTTGTGTGATAACTAATAACGTATATACTTGTAATCAAGATATGGGACCTACAATCCTACCCTTTGCCTGATCAGTTGCAAGGCTGAAGACACAGCTACACTACAAAAATTAATATACTTACTTGTTCAGACATAAAAAAAGGACTGATAACCTTCAAACAAACACGTAGTAACCTCGAAAATACATGTAGCAAGATAAATATTATAACTCATAATGCATCTCCTATGTCCCTGGCAGGTTTACTCCATGAGTAATTCATAGGCAGCAAGTTATAGATATAGGTTGACTTCAGAAACGGAAGATTCCACTGTATTTAGTGCTTACTACACTGTACTTAGTACTTACACTAAATCAAAGAAGTAATAATATTTTAGACATACATTTAGGTGAAACGAATTAGATTTATTATTATTATACGCGTTTTTGTATTTTATTTTGAATCGTATCGTAAGCATCGTAAAAAATCACTAGTTCATGTTCATATGCGTACAAGATCATATATACGTGAATAAAATCGTCCAATCAGTATAACGTGGCACTGATGCTCTCGGGAAATATGAAATGCTAAAATTCGTTGCATATTTTGAGGAATTTCGACAAATATCATTCGCTATTAATCTCGGTAATGGTACGTTTATCGTGTTCATTGGTATACTGTGTAGTTTGTGTTTATGTAGGAAGTACTGTAATATTACCACGTCATCTATGAGTTTTTATCAACAAAATAATAATTATAAGTACTAAGTCAAATTATGAAGTGTAGAGTAAAATCATTGACGTTAGGAATTCAGCGTTTGTATTATCTAATAAACAACGCTGCAAATTGTATTTCTGGCTGAACTACAATCATTAAATGATTTTCTTTTTATTATTTTTGCTTATATAAAAATCGACCAAAAGTTTCATTTTGTCTTAAGTTATTTGTTAAAAAAACGACAAGGCAAAGGCAAAAAAGGCAAATTTTGCCTCAAATATCGAGTATTTTTCTTATATCGGCATTAAGGAGAACAAACTTGTGTTCTGATACTGTTTTGGATAGAGGAATGCTTCATGATGACTTTAATATTACCTATTATGTACAAATCAGCATTATAATGTAAAAATAACAGTTAAACTGAAAATACGCACTAGTAATATGTTATAATACATGTATATCTAAATATATTATTTGCTTAAGCTTTTCTAAGTCAATTGATCTAAATCGTAAATCCAAATCACCAATCACGAATCAATTTTACTTTGAATTGAACTCCGTTCAGATGCACTATTACGGCTTAATTCAATCGTTTGAAGGATTACTTCCAATAAGTCTAACCTGAGGTCTTCAGTATAATTTACTGTTATTTCGATCTCTTTTACTCTGAAGTGATATTTCTTCCTATAGAGAATGCTGCAATTTTTATAAATATACAAAACGCCTATAAAAATAGCACAGTGGAAAAAAATAAATAAATAAATATACCATAGTGATGAAGAGGTACAGCCCTTGCTTGTAAGCGCGACAGCTTGTCGGTTCGATTCCAACTTGGGGGTGATATATTGTCATTTCCTTTTCTCTCTCTAGACGCTGACAATCTACAATTTAAATATGGCGGAACTTTTAAAATGTTCTTGTATAATATATATTATTTCTATGAATATTACTTAAACAATAAAAATTATGTCACTTCAATCACCATATATTAATGTACCTGTAATATTTGACCTGTGAGCGTACTATAATGCACAACAAAAATCAAAGAGTTTCAGTTGTTTTATTTACTATCCTAAGTAAGTAGAGGAAGGTCACTCCATTCTTCCCTTCTACTCAATTCAATACACGATTTATTGAAAGGCAGAAAAATACACCGAGTACATCTATATGTAGAGGAAAACAATCAGTTTGAAATCAAATATTTTAATGTAACAGTTTTCGACAGTTTGTGCATTTACTAAGTTGCATCGTAGCATCTGTTATAAGCAACGTGTGTATTCTGAATGAAGTTGAGACTGAATTCGCTAAATTATTCCGAACGTCGAATTTCCAATCTGACCATCTGGCTGTCAAAACACCAATTGTGTACATGAATTATTATAAGCGTTGTGTACTTCAAGTACTGAAATAGATTTGCTTGAGGAAAGCTTAATTAAATACTTTCATATTGAAATTGAGAGTTATTTGTTTTTTTTTTTCTAGCTTCACGCTTTATCCCGCACTTTGCAGGGTAGGCAGAGGGAACTGCAGGAACCATACGAACATAGAGTTAAGACACTCGTTTCTTAGTCCCTGCTTTTTTTTTCGAGGCAATGCGTGTTGAGTGGCGGAACTTAACGCCGCGCTTTGCCTAGTTGCCAGAGCGAAAAAAATGGAAATAGAAAAATCCATCTTCCCCAAGTGGGAACCAAACCCTCAAACCGTCTCATTTACAGATAGACGCTTACGCCTCTGCTCAATGGAAACGAATTCATATTTTGCCTTTAACGTTATATCCATTTTGTTTTTGAATTAAGTATAATAAACAAAACGCACTCTTGAGTTCTGCCATTCAATACACGCGCTGTTTCTAAAGGCGAACAGCGGTGAACGCAGTGTCTTAGCACCAAATTACCGGTGTCCATTGTCTATCTTGCTTTGACTTGCTAGGATATAATATGAAACTAGTCACTAGAGCATGAAATATAAATAAGCAATTCAAATAAAAATAGAAATAGCTTGAGTTAGATTTATTTGGGAAAATATATATAGAATATTTTCTTTTCCTTCCACCCACTTCGTAGTGAATGCTTCACATTTATTTATTTATTTATCATACTTTATTGCACAAATGGATATAAAAAATAGCATCACAATACTGCATTGTAGTATTGTTCTCATTAACGAGATATACAAGGTACTTAAATCCAAAATGTTATTTTTAAGCGTTAACACATATCAATGCTGTACAGTCGTTCATAAGGACATTACTCATTGAAATTAGAGATATGTCACTCACACTCATTTTCACCTATGTTATGAATAATGCCGTGAGGTTTTGAGTTGTATTGTGCCAAATATTTAAAAATATAAGTAATTACTCCAAGCGGCAAAATTCATTGCATATACAATAGTATAACTTGCTTTCAGCATGCGATGACCTCATGATAAAATTGTATAAAATATTCCTATATTTTGTATGTATTTCTGTGATAAATGTACATAATATCCGCTCCCATAACTTTGTACGGTGGATAAAAACTGCGTTACACGATAACGTCACGAGTAGCTCCATGCCCTCAGGACGATGATGCGCCTGCTTTGCTTTTTGTTATTTTAAATTTAATTTTTGTTTTTTAAAAATTTTCATACATTTTTCATCTATAATTTAACTTTAGCGTTAAGTTATGTAACTTAATTATTAACAGTGTTAAGTTATGTACTTATTATTCTATTTCTCTTGGTAATTCTCAGGTGCAAATGAACCCGTTTCTTTGGAAGGCTTGCGTGGAGACACAGGTCCAACACGTGGGGCCCCTTAGAGAATGCAGAAGACTTTACTGTGACGCATCACCCGGGATGCATCTCTGAGTAACCATAGGTAATTGCCCAGAGGTGGTCGCCGGAGAATGCGTAAGAACGATGGAGGATATTAAAAACTAAATTATTACTATGGAATGGAGTTTGGATGGACTGAGTACTAGGCTATTGAATAAGACTAACGGATGTCCGCCTTTTCAACAATCTCAAATTGAAAGGTCGACGGACGGTTACTCGCCTCCCACTAGATGGGCCCCCACAAAGCGGCGTAGTACCTGGAGCCCAACATCAGCGTGGTCGGCTAACCGGTTGCACCGTATTCACTATCACGAGAAGCTCGTGAGCGGATTTCCCGGTTGTTACGCAGATTGAACACTTCCACCCTTCCGAGCATACAGCTCTTGCGCTCCACTCTGCCGGCCAATGAAGGCAAACCAGAGGCGGGGGATAGATTACAATTCCCCTCTGGAGGTCTCAGGTACGTGCGGCCATTACTCCTCAACAGCTGCCCTGCGGTCTTATTACTATTATTGTTGTAGTGAAATTATGCAAATTTACGTTTTAGGTAAATAAGGCTTAAAACATCTATTCTAAACATCTATATATATGTATATATATATATATATATATATATATATATATATATATATATATATATATATATATATATATATATATATATATATATATATATATATATATATATATATATATATATATATATATATATATATATATATATATATATATATATATATATATATATATATATATATATATATATATATATATATATATATATATATATATATATATATATATTATATATATATATATATATATATATATATATATATATATATATATATATATATATATATATATATATATATATATATATATATATATATATATATATATATATATATATATATATATATATATATATATATATATATATATATATATATATATATATATATATATATATATATATATATATATATATATATATATATATATATATACGAGGTGTGTTCAAAAAGTATCGCGAATTTTGTGTTTTTTCAAAAATTATTTATTTATTCATGAATATCTATTTTGTCCCCTTCAAAGTAATCCCCATGAGATATTATACACTTGTGCCAACGGTTTTTCCAATCTTCGAAGCACTTCAAAAAATCATTTTTTTTTATCTTGTTCAGCTCCTCCTTCGATGCCGTCTTTATCTCGTCAAGTGTAGCATAACGTCGTCCTTTCATGGGCCTCTTCAGTTTAGGGAACAAGAAAAAGTCACAGGGGGCCAGATCTGGGGAATACGGTGGCTGCGGCATCATTAGTGTGTTGTTTTTGGCCAAAAAGTCGCGCACAAGCAACGATGTGTGAGCAGGGGCGTTATCGTGGTGCAAAAGCCAATTTTTGTTCTTCCACAAAACCGGGCGTTTCTGGCGGATTGCTTCGCGCAAATTGCGCATAACTTGCAGGTAATAAACCTTATTGACCGTTCTACCCTGTGGCAAGAACTCATGATGCACCACGCCCCTGCAATCGAAGAAAACTGTCAGCAAAACTTTCACATTCGACCGAACTTGGCGCGCTTTTTTCGGTCTTGGTTCGTGCGGCAGCTTCCATTGAGATGATTGAGCTTTGGTTTCCACGTCATAACCATAAACCCACGATTCGTCACCAGTTATGACCCTCTGGAGCAAATTTGGGTCGTCGCGGACAGAGTCCAACATCTCATTAGCAATGTTCATGCGATGCTGTTTTTGGTCGCAATTGAGCAATTTTGGTACGAATTTCGCGGCGACCCGTCTCATGCCCAAATCATTGATAAAAATCGAATGGCACGAGCCAATCGATATGTCTAGGTCCTCAGCAACTTCTCTAATGGTGATTCGACGATTGGCCAATACCATTTTCTCCACTTCATTAATTTTTTCGTCTGTTGTTGAAGTGCTCGGGCGTCCGGCACGCTCTTCGTCGTTCACATCTTCTCGGCCTTCTGAGAACATTTTGTACCACCGATAAACGTTGCTTCGGTCCAAGGTAACTTCTCCGTATGCCACAGTCAACATTCGGAATGCATCCGCGCACTTAATTTCGTTTTTCACACAAAATTTGATACACGTTCTTTGATCCATTTTTTTGAATGGGTAAAAATCGAAGACGATCCAAAACACGTGCAAGCAAAACAGCTGTCAACAATTAAGTGAACATTCAAAATGGCCGAGCTTGTCGGCATAAGTGAGAGACATGAGTACCAACATAACGCCACAAAAAAATTGAAATTCGAATATACGTAACCCGCGAAAATTCAAAATTCGCGATACTTTTTGAACACACCTCGTATATATATATATATATATATATATATATATATATATATATATATATATATATATATATATATATATATATATATATATATATATATATATATATATATATATATATATATATATATATATATATATATATATATATATATATATATATATATATATATATATACCTTTGCGGATTACCGGTTACTATTACTATATATATATATATATATATATATATATATTACCGGATTACTATATATATATATATATATATATATATATATATATATATATATATATATATATATATATATATATATATATATATATATATATATATATATATATATATATATATATATATATATATATATATATATATATATATATATATATATATATATATATATATATGTATATAGACTGACTAAGTCTGAATATAATAACACTTTATAAATGTACAAATTATTTTATAGTTTGTTGAAAAGTTGCATTGAAATGTTTTATTTTAAATTAATTGCTTCACTCTTCCACTTTACAGTTAACTTTTTAAAACGGAAAAGATTGAAAATGTGGTGATATTTTTATGAAATTATAATTTGTTTTTGGTAGGGCCTGCCGGTAATCCGCAAAGGTACTGCATTTAGACATGACGACTTTATATGTATTTAATTCTGACTTCAATTGAATGATTTGATTTTAAATTTATTTTTTCGCTCAAGTAACAAGATAGAGGTTTCCTCTACTTAACCTGTTATATGCAATGTTACCGTACAAACCCGTTATATATAAAAATCTGTTCTAAAAATTATAAATTATAAATAACTTAATAAAAGCGAAATTAGAACGTAGTTATTACTTCAACGTATTTCAATATTAAAGCACCTACACTCATAAAAAAATTATGAAAATTTTCAGTATTCAGGCAACCTCTTCGCTCGTCTCGCTACCAGTAGAGTCGATGTGTACATAATCAATATTCAAACTTTGTGAAGTTCAAAATTATAAGCAACGTTGATTTTTGTATAAGTTAAATATATTTTCCGATACTTCCCCCTAGGTTCGTAGAAATAGCAAAAATATTATGATACGAATGAATTATTTATTAATAAACTTGCAATTCGAATAATACTAACGTCCTATTAGAGATAATCATAATTGTAAATAAAAGTGGTAATAGCATTGATAATAACGTAAGAATATTAAAAAGTAATATTTAATTATTTTTTTTTAAAATACTATAAATCCGTTTACCTTGATTATTATACTGTATTTTTAGCTTCACACTCTATCTTGCACATAACAGGTTAGGTGGAGGGAATTGAGTTTAAAGAAATCTAGTGTTATGACATAGTAAGTTGAGTGAAGGAGCTCAGTACCGCTCTTAGGCTTGTGTCAAAACAAAGAAAATAAAAATAAATGATTCTTTCGAGTGAAAATCGACCCTACGAACAGTCATGCTTTCAGGCAGATGCTGTCGCCGCGCCGTGGCGTCGTGGCGTTGAGTTTTGTCACCCAATGTGTAACGTTAACTGAAAGTAAAAAAAATTAATTTCCTCACCCTTCGCCCTAAGAAAAAAAAAGTTATGTGAAGTATGGTAATGACAACATTTGTTTCTCGATATTGCTATACACGGGAGACGCATGACCTAAAATCATTTATATACAGAATATATTTCAATAGTAATTTTCATTCAATCCAAAATCTTTAATGTCCTCCACATTCAATTCATCAATGGGTAATTCAAGTAACGAGAGTGTTTAGTAACTTATTTAAAATTAAACGCTGGCCTTAGGATAATCTTACTTAAGGCGTCATCTTAATTCAGCCGCTAATGTCGTTTTTGTATTTAAAAACTTGCAAACTAACGCAAATTAGAGTAGACTAATTTCTTCGAACGGAAGTATTCAATTACGGATTTGGGCTGGAAATTGATATAAAACTGTTATGTGTGGATAGCTGGAAAAATACAATATTGCATGCAGCTTACGTTTTGGTATGGGCATAAAATTTTAAGAGGAAAAATCTTATCATTTTATTATAATTACTTTGGCTTTTTAATGATCTTTGCTGTTGCTGTCAAAAATACTTAAATTCATTTAACAAATATGTGTATTTAAGGTTATAAAAAATAATTAAGGTTTAAACAACCTATTGTGTTCAATAGTTATAATTCATTCCATAATGTTTATAATTATTGCAAAAATTTTTTTTTTATAGCTTCACGCTTTATCCCGCACATGGCAGGGTAGGCGAGGGAACCACGGGAACCATATGAACCTAGTGTTAAGCACTCCTGGCGGTTGCAGGAGCTCCGGTACCCATACCTGCTTTTCGAGACATTGCGTGTTGAGTGGCGGAACTCAACGCCGCGCTTTCCTAGTTTCCAGAGCGAAGAAAATGGAAATAGAAAAATCCATCTTCTTGACTGGGAATCGAACCAAGAAACCGTCGGTTACAAGCAGACGTTGCGCCTCTGCGCCACCACGGTATTTAAAATCGGGAGTTTTAGAAAAAATTATATAAATACTTTTATTTTGGACATAGAAGCAATTAGAACTCAGTAAATATCTATAAATACTTTGTTAATTAATTACTCTCAACGTAGTATCACTGGCTTTAAACCAATCAGTTAAGGCAAAATTCAATATAAGCAAATTTCTTTCAAATGTCCAATGTAAATTAAAAGTAAATTTTCAGTTTCGGATAGCATACATATTATAAAAAATCACATTTTGCAACAAGTTATAAAAGCTTATAATTCTATTTTTCAATTTTACATCAATTCTATGAAATTTTTAAATAGCAATTCTTTGTCAAATTTGCATAAACAGGTAATGTAATATCCTGGGCGTGGTAAAGAGGTTGTAAAAATGATACAAATTTACCACTGACAATCTGAATGTTTGTAAAAGCCATAAAAAATAGAGCCTTAGGTAAGAACAATTTCAAAAATATACAGTTATGGTCGAACTTAAATTATAATATTGAAATTCTAAGTTATATATTTTCTTTTAGTTATATTTACAGTGTATGTAAGTTTGACGTTACTAGGTTATATCGCTTTACTTACGTACTAACATATCTTGACTCCCCTTATAGGCATACGGAATGTATTATAAAAAGGGCCTTTAGTAACTTTCTTTATTGTTTTTAATTCTACATACAAATTTAATGAAAAAATTTAAATATGCAAATGGTGTTTGGCCAAATATTGTCGCATCAAACACGCTTAATTAACACTGGACCAGTGTGTTGCAGTGGTCTAGACTAGAGGTTAGCTGTATAAAAATGATACAACAGTGTGTAGAAAAACTGTAGTAATCTGAATGATTTGTTGAAAGCTTTACCAATAAAACTACAAGAGTTCTTAGGTCCCCAAAAGAGTAAATATTCCAAATAAACACATACATACATGTTCATAGTAACTTAAATTAATTAACTTTGATTCTCTTCTCTTCTCTTCTTTTCTTGCACATATGTCCATTAAAGTGGTGGATGTACAAAACCTAAGTATAGGTAACTTTTGATTTTACAAATTACTGTTGATGACCCTTCAATCATTTAGACATGATGTGTCATAGACCTTATAAATATTTTTTATATTATGAAAGTATAATAAGGTAAGGTAATATATAATGTATATTACCTTTACCATACGTATTTCATTTCAAAACATACACTGCTAAAGAAGAATTATAATATGTCATATTTATTCCAGATTCCTGACAATTTGATCAGGATTGTAAATAAAGTCCTGTTTTCAATATATTTAAAAAGATCTATGAAGAGTATTTTAGTATTGACTGAATTTCGTTTTAGTCCACATTGATTGTATTCATATGTGTGAAAATGATCCAAAAAATGGTTAACATAATAAAAACTTTTATTAAAATTTTTACACCTTTACATACAGTATATCATTCTTCTCTGTTGTACGCTTTAAGAGTGAGTTCAAAGCATTTCGTGTTGATAAGTAAGTAATACAATTGTCCTAGTAGAGATCGAACCCACAATCTTTGAAATGCCAGTGATTTTTCCATTGCCCCACATTGGCTTCAATATACTAATTATTTATTATATAGTATTATTTATCCTTCAAAATCAGTCATTTTTTGTAGTGTTACTTCTTTACCAATTGTATTACAAAATAAACGTTGTCACTAAGAACATTTGTATTGTTGGATTTTGCGTTTGAAAAGTTCGCGAAGATAAAGCAGCTTTAAAGTAGGATAGTAAGTCCCACGAGCTTAAAACGTCTTACTAGATTGTATTCTGGCTATTCGCCAACGACCTTTGAAAGCTTCAAGTGCAATATCGGTATCACTGTTGTGTGGAGTTGTACAAGTTTACAAACATCCATGCTATTCTAAAGGTAAAGCTAAAGGTAATCCAACATTATACATGCTAAAGAGTATGTAGTATAATTTAAAAGATCTTCCAAAACTTTCTCTTTTTCTTCTTTAAGGCTTGTTGTTGAATTCTGCAACGCTGAACACTATGTTCCGATATATACTCCAAATACCAGGATATCCTGCTTACATTGCAATATTTGAGATATAGTGTGAAGCTGTATTATTATTTACTTAAAAGTTGTAATAAATAACTAATAACAATTAAAATTAAAAGATCATAATAAAGTCGACCGTCGTGGCGTTGAGGAGTAAGTGTCTGCGTATAAACGAAGCGGTTTGAGGGTTCGATTCCTACTAGGGGAAGATGGATTTTTTTATTTCCATTTTCTTCGCTCAGGAAACTAGGCAAAGCGCGGCGTTGAGTTCCGCCACTCAACACGCAATGTCTCGAAAAAGGCGGAAAGCGGGGACGGAGAAAGCAGGGACTAAGTGACGGAGTGTCTTAACACTAGGTTCATATGGTTACTGCAGTTCCCTCTGCCTACCCTGCAATATACAGGATAAAGCGTGAAGCTAAAAAAATGTGTAATAAAGTCATTTATTTCTGCACAGCTACATATAAATTGGGACATATAATTTAACAAGTTGTTCAAGTTCGTATACTACGATTAAGTTTAGTTTAGTTATATTTTAAATTTACTTTTTTCTGTTTTCGACTGCTTAAGGAGACATTGAACGCTTAATATGTTTATAAACTCATTTTTAATGTGCATCGTTTAGTTCACACTCGCTAATTCGCGCCGTGATGGCAATTATTTGAAAATATTGATAAACCAGTAACTGATTTTTTATGATACGAAACATGATATGATAATTTTATTCTTAGAACATATAATTGAAAATATAAAAAAATATAGCTTATAATTTACTTAGGATTCAAAGTAAAATATAAACTCTTTGATTTCCTCTAATACCGTTGACGATAAATCGTAAACTGGTGTTAATAAATGGATATCCTATCGTCCTCGCCTTCAGCGCTCCCGGCAGTTTTTGCACTCCATATAAATCGTACTTGGTTAGTGTCTGAATTATCAGTTAGTTTACCTTGTTTGAAGTTATAATATACTGATAATAGAACATTTTTAGAAAATTTAAAATATGTTTCATTAATTTTGAAGAAATAATATTAAAAAACTTGAGTTACATAATAAATAACATTATTTTTACTTCAATTTTTTCTAGTGTTATTGTCAGTGTTTTCGAAAGTCAACCGAGGCCTTCCCTTACTTCTATTACCACTTTTGCATCTGAACATGTTCTTCTTGCTGCTTACTGCTCCTTGCTTGCTTCACTGGTACCTACCATTATGTGTATCTCTTTGTTGCTCTCAGCTAAACTGAAGAAATCGCATCCCCACAGTTTCACAATTATCTTATTTTCATTTTTAATACGCTTTTATTAGTTCACTTGTATCTGAGTAACTCTCCATGGACTGAAAAACCGTGGTTTATATAAGTCGTCAATATACTCAACTATCGTATGTATCTCGTTAGCCGAGCGGTCTGACGTACGGCTTCGTAGCAATTTTTTTGCAATGACTACATGCTGTGATCGTGGATTCGAATCCTGTCCGTTCCAGTGAAAATGTTGTTTTTTAATCTATGTTTATTTGATTTTTATTTTGTTTTTATTTATTTTATAATATGTTATTTTTTAATTCAATTTTTATTTTAAGCACCAGCAAAAAATTAAAAATTTTATTAAATAAAAAAGAAATAAAATAATAACAATGTATCAAATTAAACTAAAAAATAAAAAATAAATATAGTTTAAAAAACAAAAAAACACGCTTTTTTTAGGTATATCAAGCTAAAAAGTAAACAATTTTTAAAACAGGTTAAAAACAGTAATGATCGAAAAATACTAATATTATTGTGAATAAGCGTGGGGCAGTTTGTGCCATATGTTTCGTATATTAAACAACTGAAACTATGTTTTGCATATTAATAGAGATTGAGTATAAAGGGTAAGGAAAAAGGAATGACCAATTCAATAGGAAAATATGACACAAACCGCCTTACGCTTTTTCACAATAATATTAGTATTTTTCGATAATTACTGTTTTTAACTTGTTTTAAGAATTATTGTATACTTTTTAATTTGATATACTTAAGAAAAGCGTGTTCTTTAGTTTTTTTAAACTAGATATATTCTTCTGTAATATTCATGTTTTACTGTCATGTACAAATGAATTCCTTAAAAATTTAAGGAATTCATTTGTAAGCATTATTTTTGAAAACATTAGCGTTCTGCGCTTCTCCCCCGCTATAAGTGTGTCAAATTTTATTTCATCGCTTTTAGCGTAAAATGACGTTCCGACGACATATTAATATATAATTGAATTGAAATAGGAAATAAAAAGAGATTATAACGTAGATTTATTTATGTATTACGATCTATTAGTAGGATATAATGAAAACATAGTAATGTAATATACTAATTGATGCTTTTGAATTTTAAATACAAATAAAGTTAACAACTATTTAACAGAAAAATAATTTCTTTTCAAAGTACATGACTAACTCTTAGAGAGTTTCTCATGTGTTTCTCATGTGGCTCGGAATTCCTTGAGGAACTCGAACCTTGCCTTGTTGGTAGAGCAGTGGCCCAAGTTGATACCCCGTTCAGTAAAATGTCGTGTTAAGTCAACAACTCGATTTATCTCATTAATAAATCTTGGCTTTATCAATAAAATGTAGATATTCAAATTATCCATTCTCCCAACTTGCAATCGTCCCACTCACTACCATAATGTTCACAATCAGACATTGTCCCACTGCGCCACGACAACATAAGTACGTATATATGGGCGCAAATCAATATACATTTTATGATTTTATTGTTAGAAAGTATTTAGTATTGAAATTAATGTTTAATTATTTAAATCAATAAAACCTATTTGCAATGTTATGTTCTTTATGATGTTAATTTTGAATATTGGACAGAAATGTCAGCTGTTAAATAAATAAAAGGACTGAATTATGTATCGTAAATCTCTTCTGTATTAACTATTGTACGAGAATAAACAATTGCTACCACTCTGTTATTTTATTATGAAAAATGGACTCTGAACAACGAAACCCTGGGCTAGCGCCGACATATACGTAATGTTGACATTCATCTTTGAGTACACCAATTAGTATTTTTAAATTTCTAATTTATCGTAGAAATTTCAAGCTTACCATTTTATGTTATTTATTTGGTGTAAAATATAGTCACTACTACCGGGGCGAAGCGCTCTGGTAAAGATACGAAATTTATACGTTAGTCTCATTATTTATATTTCACTGTACACCATCTATAGGAAGTGCTCCAGGCGTAGTTTAATATGAATAGAGTTTTGTGACACGCACTATAACGCAGTCCTGATTCCACCATTGATATCTCAACAAAGACATAAGTCAGGGCGGCTTTATCGTATTTTTGTAGATTCCGTATATCCTTAATAATGCCCTTTTGTGTACTCTGTCCATACAACCGATAGAAAAAACCTTTACTTTACAACTTAGTATGGTAATTGTATGTTATACAGATATTTAGTTTTGTATTAAATGAAAAAAAATGTAGTGTTATTTTACTTTTGTCTTAAAAAAAGTTGTATAATGTATAGGATGATAAAGGATTTAATGATTTTTGACATTTACGATATGAAGTTATTTAATGCACTGAACAAAGCATTATTTCTCGAGTTCAAACAAACCCAGCCACTTGGAAGACTTGATTAGGAAACGTGAATATGCACATGAAAATTTAATCAAACTTTAATATAAACAAATTTACAAAATGTTATATCGTTATTTAATTAACTTGCTAAAGAATAAATTTTCCTTCCTACAGTTCACCCCAGGGAATAAAATTTGTAAAATAATGCTTCCAAGTTTAGCTATAATATGCTCCGAGGTATCAACGTAAAGAATGTTGACACATAATTTAAATTTAAATCCAAATCCACTTCAATACAACAAATGAAACCTTGGTTTGGTAACCAAGGTTTCATTTGTTGTATTGAAGTGGATTTGGATGATTAAATTATTTACAATATTATTTTTTATTTATTCTAGTACTAAAATGTAGGCAGAGCTAATTTGTAATTTGTAATCTTTTTTACATTTCTTCTTGTTTTGTATTATTGGTTTGTTGGGAGGTTAAATTTGTTTAAATATTTAATTTATATATTTTTGCAGCTTAGGTTCTATATTAAAAAAAGTTGATTTACCAAATACCGCTATCAATAACTACTTTCATTAGATTTCATACACTGATATACATACTGGGACCGGAGGTAGTTGAGTAAACTAGGTGTGAGCGTCCCTCACATATGCCGTAGATAAATTTTGAACGCTGATCTTTTTCTACTACTGTCCCCCTTCTTCTATTAGTAGGCTTCTAATGTGAAAATACTTTGTTTAAAGTTCGAAATTTGTTAAATGAAAAAATTTCCGTATCTAATTTTCCCGATTTCTTATAAAATACAGTAATTTCAAATTACTTGTTTTTCTGTCATTTATTATGTTATTTTAGTTTTGACTCAAAAATTAAACTAAAAATTCCAACATTCCGACGAGGAGGTCCTCAAAAGCTTAATCAGGCATTTTTTGTACTTTCAAAATTAAGTAAAATAAATCATATAGTATCTTAAAAGAAAAAACACTGAAAATAAAAAATTGAGTATTTTTGGCTCACTTTTGTAAAAGACAATGCGTTTGCTTATTAAATTTAATTGATCAATCGTGTAACAAAAGCCAAAACAATGCACATTGTTCTATTGACTCTTGACTCTTTAAATACTTCGAGTTTTAACAACCAAATTAATTGAGCGCTCGGAAATTACAATTTATCCCGTGGTTTTTGGCAGAGTTGTTGATAAGGAGGTCACGACCACTGGTGGAGCGTAATGGTCGCGACCAAACAATAGCATAATACTTGTTGAAAATTTTAATTGTATGAATAAGTCGTAATTGAGATTGGAACTTTCAGTGCGTATATTTTGAAGATAATTTGGAAGTACAGTTACATTTAGTATACATTATCTTTAGCTTTGAAGATATGAATTATAGGTTGAGACTGTGAGCGCGATGATTGTGTTTTGGATTCTTACTTGGGCTAGTTAGTTATTTTCTCCTTCTTTACAACTGAACAAAGCATTATTTACACACAGTACAGGAAACGGAGAGCAGAATAATTTAACACTTAATTAAATTCTGTTTGCCTAGTTTTGTTGAGACTTACAAGATATAAATTTGTAAAAAAAATGTGTATGAATTTTTATATGAAAGTAAGAACAATTTTTCGACTCAATTTCTATATCTTTAATGAAGGATAGAATGATATAATAGTATAAAAAAGCTTCAAATTATATCTCACATATACTAAGGTAGGCAGTAGGAGTACTAAGACACTCTGTTTGATACATTGCTTGTCGACTATCATGCTTCCTTTTGTAATCAGTCAGACGCTCTGTCGTCGAACATTAGTAATTATACTTTATACTCGCATACCTTAACGAAAAATACCTTGAAAAATTTTAAAATTGTCTCCCCACTATTTCTTAACTTAGATTTTAATACTTTCTACATTTGCATGTTTTTATTAGCATTTAGTCAACTATCGTAGCGAAGGACTGATTGCGTTTGAAGAAATCATCCCATTCAGGGGAATCTATTATTCCTCTATCCTGCTAAGACAATGTGTAACTTCGAATTCAGCTACTTACTACACACTGTCAGGAGGAGAACGGAGAGTTTTTATGATTTCAACGATTCTCTCTGGTTAACCTGCACTTTTATAAAATGCGGGCTAAAGTGTGTACAAAAACTAATTTGTTAATAATTAAGCTAGCTTTAATAAGTAATTATTTTGTTATTTAAATTGTATTTCAAATTGAAAATTTAAGCTCATCGTCTTCTTAGTATAAGGAAATATTAATCTTAACTACAAATTTCAACGCCCACTAATGCATCGATCACGCTAATATACTCAACACGACGTTGATAGATCTTTTTAAGATCATAAAATATATCGGTGTTCCCTAATGGAAGCGGTTCATGCATGAAATGTGCGTTTTTCTTTAATAACCCTTGTTTTCCTCGAGAAGACGCGACGTGTGTATGTAAGTAAATCTTGTGTTAAGAGTTCTAAAGGAATCGAAACGCCATAATTAAAGAGAAGAAGAAGAAGAAGAAGTTCTAAAGGAAATAAATAATTTATATAAATACTATTCCTACAGTTAAAGAACGTATTCGCATTTAACGTCATTGTGACGCATTTCAAAAAAAGAATTTTATATAAGTTTGTTTAAATATGTACAAACCCAAAGAGCACATCAAACATTTATAATACCAGATTATTTTTCACGTGCTTGTGTTTTTTTATAATTGCACATGAAAATGCACGATAATTGCACAATAATAAATACAAAAAAACACACTATCAGGAAACAGCAAGCAGCACATCTGCTCAGCCGCCATCATTACTGAAACTGCCTCGCTTACTTTTGCAGCTTTCAAATGTGAACAGTCTAAGCGCGCTATTACAGCTACAAAGCTATTAAACGGAATGGAGCGATTATTGAAATTCTTCAAAGGGATATGTAAAAATCTCTATACTAATATTCATGAAAGGCCATCAAGAAGTTACTTTTTAACCGATTTTAAAGTATGTGGAATGCAAGAGGTTTTTGTGTTAACTGTGTATTTTTAGGTCTTTATTAATAAACAAATAAGAATAGATTTTGTTTATACTTTTATATGTGTTATGTTGTTTTGAGCTGGATATTAGCGTTTGATCAAGTAATATGGATTTCAAATGACAATATAAGCTAAGTAGAAAGTCATTAAGACACTCCGTTGCTTAGTTCCTGCTTTCTCCGTCCC
Source organism: Dione vanillae (assembly GCA_037178615.1). NCBI lineage: Eukaryota > Metazoa > Arthropoda > Insecta > Lepidoptera > Nymphalidae > Dione > Dione vanillae. Next base: position 589,992 of record JAZFAU010000096.1, on the reverse strand, counting down.
CACTTTCCGCCTTTTTTTTTTGAGGCATTGCGTGTTGAGTGGCAGAACTCAACGCCGTGCTTTGCCTCGTTTCCAGAGCAAAGAAAATGGAAATAGTAAAATTCATCTTCCCCGAGTGGGATTCGAACCCTCAAACCATCGCGTTTACAGGCAGACGCTTACGCCTCTGTGATACTTTATTTCTCAAAAGAAAATACATTTCACTTACTTGAGAAAATTATGACTACAAATATATTTTAAATTAAAACTTCGACAATCATAATATCACTAGTTTAACATATTATGCTATGTATAAGTTGTGCCAGTATTCCCGGTTTCATCGATTCCCGATGTATGTGAAAATATAACTATAGTAAACTGCTAAACTTCAATAATTGAACTCAATTTTTTAAGTATTTAGTCTAGGTGTATTTGTACGGTCTATATGTACTTTAATTTGATGATTCAGAATTCCTCAATGAATGAAGCAGTGAATGAACAATAGAGGCATATCTGAAGAGATTGCGCTCTTTTAGAGCGAAGAAAATGAAAATTTCGATCCCCTAGAATGGAAATTAGATTTCTATATAGTTTTTGAAATACTAAATTCGGCGTTGAGTACGGCAATTTATCATTGCGGGTATTACAGAAATTGTTAGGAATACACATTCAGTATACTTGAAGAAAAACTTGAAACTGAAATATATTAAATTGAATTTTTCAAATAGCGTTAAAAAGAATATTATTCTTACTATACAAAATGCAATAACTTGAATATCTTAGATAGTTTTAAGTAGTCATATAATTTATTATAATAAATATGTTCTGAATTCAGGCTATTATAAAAATTATTCATTTTGTTTTAGATTATTCATCATCCCTGTTTCATATTATAAAAAGGTAAAAGTTATATTGAATGTTTTTGCATAACTTCTAGGTTATATACTACAAAGTGAGGTTTTGACTAAACTATTCAGATTGAGACAGGAACTGTAATCTACATTTTGGTCATATTTGAATATATAGGAACATTATGTTTTGCTATTAATAGTATGTATTAAAAATATCTTGTTTAACATTAAAGAATTTCAAATCTTTTGACAAGGCATCTTTTAATTGAATATTATGAACCGTCCTTATGCTTAGGGATATATACTATTATTATATACCTACTAATATAGTCTGTTTTATACTATACAAGTAAATGCCGCAACTTTGTTTACGTGAACTATGAAATGTAAAATCCACGTTTTAGTTTGGTTTCTTTAGAAATAGTCGGATTTACTTTGTGTATACTTATGTATATTATAAAGAATAAAGACTGGTATGTTTGTTTGTTTATATGGAATAAACTCAACCACTATTGAACTATAATAACAAGTAGTTATTCACGTAAATTCAAATTGACCATAAACCCCAAGAAGTAACATAGACTATTTTAAGCTATTGCATAGCTTCTATCGCGGGCCTGAGCGTGGAGACCGAATCCTGAAATTCCGTAACGAAAAAATCTAACATACCCCACTCCGACTGGCACAGAGGTGATACTTTTTAGTAGCGATCTGCGCGCCCTGAGGCGCGCACGCCAGTTGACGGGCTAGTGACTTTTTGAAATATCACGCTTGTCTCTTTAGTTCAGCAACCCGCCATTAGGTGGCATTGGTTGTATTGAAAAACTACCGTAATCAGCTGTGTGCGTGAAAGTGTATCACTTATACACATATAGTTATTTTTCTTATTTCAGTTACCATAACCCTATAGTTTCTATTATAAATATTCCTGAATAACCGACATATATTGAAAGATAATAAAAATATTTTGAACTATATTAACATTTCATTTATTTAATAAAAGAAAAAAAAAATGTTTTCTATCGGTCACCACGCTCAAAGTGTAACTTGAATTAATATCCTAGCCTAAATAAAATAAATATATATGTAATTGTTATTGCATAAGTTGATAAAAAATGCTATGCAATAGCTTTACCGAGGCAGTCTCTGAAAATGATTGAAGAAGGGCGTAAAATATACCTTAAATATTTAAGAGAAAAAATGACAATCTTATTTTCATTTGCGCGAATTCTGGACGAACTCTTGCTATGCTATGATATGTACGAGGTGTGTTCAAAAAGTATCGCGAATTTTGTGTTTTTTCAAAAATTATTTATTTATTCATGAATATCTATTTTGTCCCCTTCAAAGTAATCCCCATGAGATATTATACACTTGTGCCAACGGTTTTTCCAATCTTCGAAGCACTTCAAAAAATCATTTTTTTTTATCTTGTTCAGCTCCTCCTTCGATGCCGTCTTTATCTCGTCAAGTGTAGCATAACGTCGTCCTTTCATGGGCCTCTTCAGTTTAGGGAACAAGAAAAAGTCACAGGGGGCCAGATCTGGGGAATACGGTGGCTGCGGCATCATTAGTGTGTTGTTTTTGGCCAAAAAGTCGCGCACAAGCAACGATGTGTGAGCAGGGGCGTTATCGTGGTGCAAAAGCCAATTTTTGTTCTTCCACAAAACCGGGCGTTTCTGGCGGATTGCTTCGCGCAAATTGCGCATAACTTGCAGGTAATAAACCTTATTGACCGTTCTACCCTGTGGCAAGAACTCATGATGCACCACGCCCCTGCAATCGAAGAAAACTGTCAGCAAAACTTTCACATTCGACCGAACTTGGCGCGCTTTTTTCGGTCTTGGTTCGTGCGGCAGCTTCCATTGAGATGATTGAGCTTTGGTTTCCACGTCATAACCATAAACCCACGATTCGTCACCAGTTATGACCCTCTGGAGCAAATTTGGGTCGTCGCGGACAGAGTCCAACATCTCATTAGCAATGTTCATGCGATGCTGTTTTTGGTCGCAATTGAGCAATTTTGGTACGAATTTCGCGGCGACCCGTCTCATGCCCAAATCATTGATAAAAATCGAATGGCACGAGCCAATCGATATGTCTAGGTCCTCAGCAACTTCTCTAATGGTGATTCGACGATTGGCCAATACCATTTTCTCCACTTCATTAATTTTTTCGTCTGTTGTTGAAGTGCTCGGGCGTCCGGCACGCTCTTCGTCGTTCACATCTTCTCGGCCTTCTGAGAACATTTTGTACCACCGATAAACGTTGCTTCGGTCCAAGGTAGCTTCTCCGTATGCCACAGTCAACATTCGGAATGCATCCGCGCACTTAATTTCGTTTTTCACACAAAATTTGATACACGTTCTTTGATCCATTTTTTTGAATGGGTAAAAATCGAAGACGATCCAAAACACGTGCAAGCAAAGCAGCTGTCAACAATTAAGTGAACATTCAAAATGGCCGAGGTTGTCGGCATAAGTGAGAGACATGAGTACCAACATAACGCCACAAAAAAATTGAAATTCGAATATACGTAACCCGCGAAAATTCAAAATTCGCGATACTTTTTGAACACACCTCGTATGTAACATATATTTTGCATGTCAATCAATTTCTCAGTATTGGAAAAGTACATTAAGGTAAAAATATAATAAATTTTAAAAGTACATATCTTTGAATTTTAATAAAATGAAACTACTACTCTAAATTTTCTAGCATAAAAATGCTAGCGTTTCAAGTTGAAATACATAAGCTATGTAGGGCGGAAACAATTTACGCTCAAATATCAAACACGCCCGCACTCACTAAGCTTGGAGGAACTTATTATGCATTATTATGATTTTTTCTTTGAAAGCAATAAATAATATCTATTATTTGTTATATTTAAAGTGTATTTGTTACTTTAAAATAATTAATTTGTTAAAACGAATTGTAATTGAGAGGATTGCAGGTTCGATCCTCAGTTAGGATAATGAGATATTGTAGTTTTCCGCTTTGAAATCACACATCTCGGGGTTGAATATACATATGTAGGTACACTACCGTCCAAAAGTTTGTAATCACTAGGGTAATTTTAATTAAAACGACTATAATATGTGTAAAGTGTACTTTATTACACTTAAATCTTAATCAAATCATAGATTAGCATTCAAAAGCTGACACTCTTCGTTAAATTGTAGCTTCAAAATGGCCACTTTTATTCTTTATTACACAAATTTTACTCATTCTTTTAATTAATTTACTGAAGTGTTCGGAGTCCAGTGACTTCCATTCGTTCTGTAAATATTCCCACAACTGTGCTGAGCTCGATGGATACCGGTTCTTCACTTTTCTATCAAGTTCACCCCATACTAATTCAATCGGAGACAAATTTGGCGATTGTGAGGGCCACTGCATAATTTGCAATACTTTTTCACATAGTTTTTGCTCTAAAAACACCTGGCATAATTTGGATGAATGCTTTGGGTCATTATCTTGTTGAAAAACAAAATAACGACAGATCACATTAATTCCAGAGAGAATGGCATTATCTTCAAGTATTTTCAGATAGCCTTCTTTATTCAGTTTCCCTGTGATTTTGATCAGATCAGCCAAAGCATCTCCAAACCATCACACTACCACCGCCGTTCTTAACAGTCTGCACAGTACACGTTTATAAACCCCACTCCTCTTTTGATCGGCCCACAAAAACTCGTCTATTAGATAAAAAATTTGAAACTTGGACTCATCTGTCCAAAGGACTTTTTTCCGGTCTTCTTCTGTCCAGTTTTTATGTGTTTTAGCCCACTCCAGTCTTTTTCTTTTATGAACACTAGTCAATCTGGGTGTTTTTTCCCTGCTACATATGCTGTTAGAGCAGCAGATAGCAAATGTCTTTTTACAGTTGTTATTGAAACTGACATATCTCTGGTTTCATTTATAGTAGCGGCAATTTGAGGTGCAATTAAACGCCGTTTTTATAACATCACTACGAACTTATCTACCTGTTTAGTTGTAGATTTGGGACGTCCAGATCTCTTCCGGTCTTGATTTACTCCACTAGATCTTTTTTTTGTACAAGAGTATAATGTACACCTTTGTACGAAACAGTGACCTTTTCTGAGATTTGGCGAAAAGAATAGCCTTATTCGCTCAAAGTACAGATAGCACTCTGCTGTTCAAGTAAAATCTGTTTCCTTTATGCCATTTCATGAGCTTGGAAACGTTTGTAACTATCTCATGAACGTCACAATTCACACTGAACTCTAAACTGATAATTTTTGAAATAATGCACTCATATTTCAAAGATTATACATTACTTATTACTAAAACAATGCTTAAATCCACCCATTCTAAGAAATTTTCAAACGGCGGTGTCGCATCTTGAGTGGCCATAAAACACGTGTGTTGGTCTTTTTTGAAAATCATGGATAGTTGATAAGAAATCAGTGTTTTTGTTAAATATTGTTGTTAGTACGGTCGTAAAAATACTAATCTCCAATAACAATATGTTTTTTTGATGGATTTATTGCGATGTAGTTCTTCTGTCGACGAATATTAAGGTGATTCCAAACTTCTGTATGATACATAGGCACCTTTAGTTATTTACTTTGTACATATTGCAATCAGCATTGAAATGACCACTTGTAAGGACTTTGTCTTTTATTTATTTCATATACGTACATATGTAAATTCCACTAGTCAACCAACGTACCTTCAAATTCAGTTGAATACTGGCGTTTATTTATTACATATGAAATAAAGCGTGTTAAACGTAATGATTTCCTAACTTATATATTTTTGTAATTTAATTTTAATCAGTAAATGGTCACAGTGCATAGTGGAACTGTTTCTGGATACTCTATGTAGGGAAATGCCCTACTAAGAGTGGAAATATTTATCTTTAATCTTATTGCTTTCTATTAACATAATATTTGAATATTAAAGATTTCTATTTATTCTAAAGTAACAGAAAATATTTTCAATTTAGTGCTATGTAGAGATTATAAAGAGAGATTTAGTGTTAAATAGAGGAGGTAGGCAACAATGAATAAGCTGGCTTATCACAATCTATGTTTGACCCTTTTCTGTCACCGTTAGATTTACTATATTCATTCGATTTATTACACATTTGGATTTATATTGTATGTTTAGTATATTATACGACAATGTCTTGTAAATAGTTATAAATCGTTTTTAATTTCCACAATAACTTTATATTGTACATATATATATTGTTATGAAAGCCAATTTCATCACAATAAATGGTAATGGTCATAAGCTCGATTAACAAATATGAAATGAAATGATCAAGACATAGGAAAGGTTATCTGTGCTAAGCATGTGATTAAGTGCTTAGATTAAATTTTTGTTTTTGTTTGAAACTCCTTTTAGAAATATCTTCAGAAATAAACTTGTGATAATTAAATTAATTACGTAGTTTGAGATATAACAATATATTTTGAAACAAATCAAGACAAATTGTGGCTTTAATTTCCGCAAAACGAAGAAATTAAATATCCTCAAAAAGGAATTCGAACCCATAAATATTATCATATGTATAATAATTTTTGTATGAAATACAAAAATCTGTTCTTTCTTCTTGATATATTATATCATTCACATTTTAAAGACGTTGGCCGGAACACCGGACGTGACCTGAAATCTAACTAATCGAGTAGCAACAACGTTGTACCTACTTGAAATATGGCTTAACTTCTTCGCAAAATATATTAAGTATACTTACAAAAAAACATTTTGTTTGAACATTTGTGTCGCAGTGCGATCCGTTTGCTCACATACAGAATGATTAGACCAAACATTTTCATTATTTTTATAAATAATACATTACATAGTTTTTAATTATGTCTTCTAAGTTCAATTAAAAAGAAGCAATTGTTTTACTGTTACTTCTTTCTCATAATAGTGAGATGGAAATAAAGATATATAATTGTAATATCTTTAGCATAGTCGTTAGGGACGGCGTGAGAAATATTTATATTTCTCGATAGTACCTATGACTCTAAATATTTTATTTGAAAATAGTTTATACAATTATAATATCAAAAGTATTTCAAATTATTAAAGATCCGTTTAGGACTTTGCCTATATCAAAATGAAAAGAGAAATATTATTTTTATCTCACTCTCTCATCACTCTTTTTAATTCTAATAATTTTGGGTTTCAATATATTTTTATATATCCATATATGTACTTTTTTAACTATAATATATTACTTTAGAACTATTATTTATTAATATTGATCCTTAAAATTATTATCTTTATCTTATTAATACTACAATAAAAATATTAATACTACAACAGTGGCTTTACTTACAAGAACAGAAATAATGCATCATATTGAGTAGCGGAAGTCAACACTGTTATTACAAAAGCTCATATTATAAATACTAAAGTATATCTTACGTGCAGAGAACTATAAAAAGGACTTATATCATACTATCTTGTTTAGATAATAATAGGACTTCAGCAAGTATGTACGAGTCCGCCAGCCATTAACTACTGAATGTGCGCAGTTACTGAATTAAATGATTTAATCAAAATGACTGAATGAATGCCATATACGGTTTTCAATTTTCTAACATACTAAAATGCCATATATAATAAGGAAACAAAAAGCTTCCTTTATAGAGCTTTGAAAAGCTGATTTACAAATTAGGCACACCTTTATATAAATAATAACAATAATTTATAAACGAAAATTTTACTTTTCGTAGAACCTTGCTAGGCGTAGCTCTTCAGTCTCCTAATAGAAAACTGATGACACGAGAGCGTTCTATTTATGTCTGCAGATCGAGTTATTACGAAATAGTATGAAATATATTTTTATATTTATATTCAATAGGATTTTATTCGATTTTTTTTTCTTTTTTGTAGCTTTACGCTTGGTACATGACATAGTAGGCAGAGGGAACTGCAGGGATCATGAGAACCTAGTGTTAAGACACTCCGTTGCTCCTTTCCCCGTCCCCGATTTCCGCCTTTTTAGAGACATTGCGTGTTGTTGGCGGAGCTCAACGCCGCGCTTTGCCTAGTTTACCAGAGCGAAGAAAATGGAATTAGAAAAATCCATCTTCTCCGACTGGGGATCGAACCCAGAAACCGTCGCGTTACTGGCAGACTTTGCGCCTCTGCACCTCGACGGTCCATTTTTCGAATTTCTTTGTGATATAGTAAGACAAAGCGCATCGGTAGGTTCCGCTGTTCATCAAACGTTATTTAAAAGATGGATGGAACGTCTTAAATTACATTATCTAACATGTTCTATACTATTACATTTTACACCAATTGTTATTTCTTACGCAATATGAAACACATTAGATCATGTTAAGCATCTATTTGAATAAAAGTATGTATGTATATAAATTATATTTTCTAGGAAAATCGCCTCGTGACCGATTTTGCTTAATGATGCTCACAGAACTTTTACGACATTTAAATATCTTATCATATTTCAGTAGTTAAGGGTTCCTCATACAATATTTCGACCAGTAAAAACCTCGCTATACTTTGTGTATATATTTTTTTATCTCTCTTGGTATTTTTTTTGAGTAGCAATAATTTTATTTTTGATTATATTATAATTGCAATATAGTAAATATCAATAAGAAGCAAACAATTTCATATTTCTTTTATGTTAGTACTTAGCGAGTTATTATGTAAATATACTATATTTGTTATATACATGACATCAATCAGTATATTGTTTCAATACCAGTATTGTATTTGGCGACTCTTATAGAGACTCTTACTGAGTCGATGACAAATAAGACAGAAGGTCATGACGTAACGTACTATTAAATGAAGCATTATGTCAGATCCTTCTAACTCATAGTAATATGGCCTACCTTCTAAATCATAGTAATATGGTCTATCTTAATTTGGTGTGTTTTTTATCAGCTTCACGCTTTATCCCACTCATAACTGGATAGGAATTGCGGGAACCGTGGAAATCTAGTAAGTATTAAAATACTGCTTTGCACGTTACCTGCCTTTGGAGGTATTGCATGTTGGGTGGTGGAATTCAAAGCGATTCTTGACTAGTTGTCAGAGCAAACAAAGTGGAAATGAAATATCCGTTCTTCTTGAATGGGAATCGAACCCACAAACCGTCATGTTTACGGGCAGACGCAATATATCAAAAAAATTTATATATATGCATATAATATGGTAAGAAATTAATTTAAACGGTGTCATTTTATGTGAATTTAACCATATATTATTAACATAAGTTAACTTCTGTATAGAATGTCAATCACTTTGTACTAAATATTGAAATGACCTACATTGTGCTTGTATTGGAACATAACGATGCACAGTACTATTGCCAGCATAGAATTACATGACAGCAGTATGAAATAATTACTTGACCCAACTCACTAAAATATTTAGATACCAAATAAATTAATTAATGTAGCAAAGAGAATATAGTGACTAATTATTATTCTGGAATGGCTCACTATGGGCCAGTGTACCAGCGGCAAAGTATTCATATAACACAACTCCGATTGGCATACCTTTTGTAAATTGCCTAGAAAATAAACTTTGTAAACTAGACTATATTTTTATATAAACTTGATCAAATAAAGTAACGTAGCCTTTATAAAAATTAAACTCTGCTACTTTAGTATACTAAGTGGATGAAACACATCGTATTAGATATAAATTACAATATTCAGAACCCAAAGACATAATCATCATTCATCATCATCATATCAGCCGTAGGACGCCCACTGCTGAACATAGGCCTCCCTCAGAGACCTCCAGTGCGCCCTGTATTATGCTATTCGCATTCAGTGGCTGCCTACAACCCGAACCAACTCGTCCCTCCACCTGGTAGGAGGCAATCCCACGCTGCGTTTGTCGGTACGTGGTCTCCATTCGAGAACCTTTCTGCCACAGCGGCCGTCAGTTCTCCGTACTATGTGCCCTGCCCATTGCCACTTCAACTTACTAATTTGTTGGGCTATGTCGATTACTTTGTTCGTTTGCGGCTGTTGTCCTCGTTGCGCATACAATCTCACAAAGAAATTTCGAGCATAGCTCGTTGAGCGACCTTGAGCTCTTTATGAGGCTCATAGTAAGAGACCACGTTTCTGTGCCGTAATCAATCACTGGTACCACACATTGATTAAAGACTTTCGTCTTGAAGCACTGAGGTATTTTGGACGAGAAGATACTTCGTAGTTTTCCGAACGCTACTCAGCCGAGTTGGATTCGACAATTGACTTCCTTCTCAAAGTTGGACCGGCCTAACTGGATCGTTTGACCCAGGTAGACGTATTCGTCAACAACTTCGAGCTGCGAGTTCCCAACTGCAAGCGGGGTGGGCACAACATGGACATTCGACATGAATTTCGTCTTATCCGTGTTCATCTTAAGCCCAACTTGTTGAGATACTCGGCTGCGGTCCTCGAGCATAGTGCAATAGCATCGTCCAACGATTCTGCCATAACCACGATATCGTCGGCAAACTGAAGGTGAGTGATGTACTCGCCGTTAATATTGATGCCACGTCCTTGCTATTCCAGGAGATTGAAAGCGTCTTCCACTGCGGTGGTAAACAGTTTCGGAGAAATGACGTCTCCCTGTCTCACACCTCGTTGCAGTGGAATCGCCTTGGTACATTGCTCCTGTAATCGAACCGACATAGTGGCGTTCTTGCACAAACACTTCAGCACCTCGATATACAGATAATCAATATGGCATGGCGTGGATGTGGTGTATAGTACTAACGCCTTTTCGGAAACCGGCTTGTTCGGGAGGCTGGAAGTCATCAAGCCTACTTTCGAGACAATTCGTGATGACCCTCGAAAATAACTTGTAAACATGGCTCAGTAGCGAGATGGGTCGGTAGTTCTTCAATAGAGTTTTGTCGCCCTTTTTGAAGAACAAGAACACCACGCTCCTGTTCCATATTTCGGGCGTTGTGCCTTCGTGTATGACGGAATTAAAGAGCCTCTGAAGGGCTTTAAGTATCGGTGTTCCTCCCGCTTTCAGAAGTTCTGATGTGATTCCGTCTTCACCTGGCGCCTTGTTGTTTTTGAGTTGTTTGAGACCTTAATCTTGCATAAGCTAATGTCCGAAAAATCTTCGGTATAGTGTCGGGTTAGCTTGGCTCTTGGGTCTTTGGCCGAGCTTGCGACAGGGCTAGCGACTGAGGAGTATAACTGTCCGTAGAAGTCCTTTCGACCTCCCTCAACACCTCTGGTTTTGTCGACGCTATACTGCCATCTCCCGTTTTCAGCTTTATCAACTGACTTTGCCCAATAGGCGTCTCTCTTGCGAACACTTTGGAACCTTTGTTCCGTTCGATCGTCTCTTTAATACATTTTGTATTAAAGGAGCGAATATCGTGCCGCAAGGATTTGAGTATTTGTCTATTGAGCTGTCTATACGACTCAGCATCACTGGAAGATTGCAGTTTCATAGAGCGCCGACTAGCCATTTGCTTTCTGGTATGGTCGGATATTTTTTGGAGTCTACTTTTACGGTGAGCTTTAAAGAATTTAGAGCCAACTGTTTTGACGGACACTTTTTCCATAATACGGACGAGTGTTTCCAATTGTTCGTTACGGTTGAGTTACTTTGTTTATGGACTCATTATTATTTACTGTGTTGGTTTGAGATTTTGTGCGAAAAATTATTTAATTACTTTAAAGCATTTCAAATTCAGAAAACTTATGTGGCACTGAATTATAAGTAAGTTGACCTCAATGTTGCCTTAAAAAGTCATTCACTTATTTAATCTATTTCGTGGGCACAAAATGAAATGATACAACTTTGAATCGTTATTTTCTACATTATAATTGTAATTAAAAGCGCAATTATTAAATTGAATTGAAATTTCGTATCCTAAATAAATATATTCGTTTGAACCAATGTTAGCGGTCATTTCCGCATGATTTAAATTGATGTTCCTCGTCATACTCGTTGATCATGCCATCATATAAGACCGCCTTTCGAGGTAGTTTTATTTACTCGGCAACAAAATGCTGGAACAACCTGCCGCCGCCTTTTCGAAACCTAAAAATAATAAATGTTTAGAAATAAATTTAAGTTGCATTTAATGAATTTACAAACTCAGTGTTAATTTTATACATTCTGTGTGCCGTTCGTTGGTCGTGTGTAAATCCTTGCCTTATTGATATGGCCTCTTGGCAAGGTGGCGGTGTTTATGACTATCAGCAATTTCAGAACTTTTGTCGCACATTTTGATGGTTGCTCGATGTACCTTTACATTTTTTTATTGAATTCCAATTCTAAAATACAAATTACAATTTATGATATGATATTTACTAATTTAATTTTCACAGACGGAAGCCAGTAGCCCCGTTGAATAACAATTACTGTACGCACAATAATGACACTCATGAAAGTATTTTATAATGATAATACGAAATTATATTTATTTTACTTTTCAATAATATTCTTTGTTAAGCCATTTGCTCTTAGCTATTATACACTGCAATTCTGGTTAAATAATTAACAATTTAGTCATTTTAAGTTTAGACTAATATTATGTAAATTTATTTTTTACATCCTAATAAGTCACGCGATGTTTGTTAACGTTCGACGCCCGAATTATGACTAAGGCGTTACACAATTGTGTTTTTTTTATCTTTTTTTTTTTTAGTGGAATCAAGCATTTCTAAATTTTTATTTTTTATTAATTTTCTCACTGCCTACGACGTGACGTGCTTAGTGACTGACAGCCAATAAGCACGTCACGTCTACCACCAGCTACCAGCGTTGAAACTCATTGTACAATGATTTTTCAGCACATTCTTGGTTTTTTTTATATATAGTGTTTTTTATATACGTAAACTATGTATGTCTAAATAAAGCATTTTTGACTTGATTTGATTTGTTTAGATAAATTTAATATTATTATAATTCTTTTGTGAACTAGTTAGTACTAGTTGAAATGTAATAGCGATATTTTCAAAGATAAACAACTTTTTCGTTATTTTGTGATTTCTTAATTATTTTTATTTTTTTTAGATTCACGCTTTATCCTGCGCATGGCAGGGTAGGCAGAGAGAAAAATTCATCTTCTCCGAATGGGGATCGAACCCAGAAACCGTCGCGTTACAGGCACACGTTGCGCCTCGGCGCCACTATGGTCCTCCTAATTAATTCATTTTATTTACTTAGATAAAAATATTACTAAATATTTTACTTATAGGAAAGATACTGTTGTTGACGACAAAACGCTACGCTACAGCGTCACGTCACTGAGCGAGCTTCTATTAGTAGGCGAGTCGGAGCTTATGTATTGAGTACACGTACTACGAAGCTTTGTACAAATGAGGTTAAAAGTGAACAAACTTTTTATGTACTTCTTTTTGTACTTTTATTTATTTCACAAATTACGTCACTAACAGGTATTGCTGTACGTATTTGTCCCTTTGGAGCATCATTGTTTTAAATTAGAAATAAAAAAGAAAACATTAAACTGATTTTTACTTATGATCAATGAAATTTAATTAATTAAAAAAAATATATTTAGTTTAAGCTGTGCATAATCAAGCCTCCTTCCTCTTGAAGATTTGAAGCTAAAATACTAAATTTCTATCGTTTTTTAATTTGTATAACATTCAAGGACCACCCGTTACTATCAATGCCAGTTCAGTGACATCTACGATGCATAGTTATTTGCAGCTAGCCACTTCAATGAGACCATCGCTTCACTGGTTAGTTAATCCCTTTGCTCAACTAGGTTCTGCTCTAAATACTCTATATATTGAGATATTCTGTCAATGGTATTTATTTAGGTTCGGCACCCATTTTGTTACTTGCATAGAATTTCGTAAGATTTTTTTTTAAAGTCTTCACACGTGTTTAGAAAAATGAATAGAAAACCGCTGTGGCGCAGAGATACAGCATTTATTTATTAACGCGACGTTGCTGAGTTCCATTCCCATTTAGGGAAATTGGATAATGTGTTTTCCTTAGCTCTGTCAACAAGTTAAAGTGCAGCGTTGACTTCCGCCACTAAACACACAATGCCTTGAAAGGTTATATTTAGATTCTCGGTATAGATTCTCTATTGCTAAGGTGAGCAGTAATTTTAGGCTCCGTCCTGAACGCTCCTATGATATGATAATATAAAATATTATTAATTTCAAAGTTTTAAAACGCTATTCCATAGCAAAGTTACAATCTTAACGTTGAATCAAAAAGTTAAAATGACTCTTTCAGCGCTTTAGATATAAAATCGTTGTCATTATCAGTGCACTTTGTTGCTAGAGCCACTTAAATGGAGTCAATGAAAGTTAACACATTTAATGCAGATAAAGTTCTTTTACATTTCCTTTTAAAATAAAATCTTGCAACATGTTAACTCATTACGGGAAATAGTAAGCTAATGAAGAGGGGTAAAAACGTTTGTTTATTTATTTTTTTTTATTTTAGTGAGACAATGAAAATCATAATTTATAATAAAAATCTCACTCAATTTCGTAAGCCTGCGTTATTATATAACTAATACTCATATGATACCTGCGTCAAAGACTGTTTTATCATATAAACATACCTTCCTTAATATTGAATAAGCAAATGAATCATCAAAACATATATTACGTACTTACTATTAAGAAATCGCATAAATAAATGAAATGAAAGTCATACGGAAGGAAATTTAAACATATTTTTGGAAAATGTTTACCTTAACGATTCAATTAACAAACATTTATATACGTTTAAAATGTATATAAATAAAACTAAAGTGTGTGTTTCACTGAAAGATACAAAACATTGTAAAGCCAATATATTGTAGGCTTTTTATTCCCAAATTCCCATAGGAACGCAAGAAATCTGCATTTGTCATGCGCCAGTCTGCTGAGATAGAATATTGCACACAAAACGGTGAAAAGTATCATTTAAAGGGGTTATATACAGTTAAAAACTTATTTTGCTTACTCCTTCGATTAATTACTGGATTTAACATTACTATTGTAAATGTTTCCTTCTAATATATATAGATGGGTAAAGCATTGGTGTGTTATTGTTCTTTTATAGATGAAAGGTAAATTTCAATCTTCCTTTCCCAAAATTAGAAAATAATTAAACGTATTTTTTCTGAAAATGGTGTTCCCGCGATTCCCGCGATTTGAACCCGCGCTTCTTTGAAATCGTCTAAAAAACGCTATAACCACTTAATAATTTAGATAACCATTTAAATATCAGCTTACCATGTTTGAAAATAGAGTCTAAAGCGATCTGTGAAAGTCAAAGACGTAATAATCGATCATAATTGTGATGCTGATAGTACCACGTTGGTGCTAAAATATTTTTACAAAATAAGCAGTTACGTAGTTATACTATCGTCCATTGGTGCTTTGGAGAAATAGTTCACATGCATTTTCTTTTAACATGAAATAATTAATTATTATTTAGACTTGTTTCTGTAATATAAAAAATATATTCTATTTAAAAACTTAAACTATTAGTCGTAAAATGTGAAAAAAAAACTTAAAAATTTTGACTACATGTAAAGCTTTATTCACTATTTTGCAATTAATTTAGTGCCCGGCGAATGATAAATGTTTGTAAAAATAATAAACCCGAAAAAGGTGATCGGGCGGTGGAGATTTTATGATATATACTCACACTGTTACAATTCCCGCATGGAATCTGAAATTGCTGTTTGACTATCATGTTTTTATTATTTAATTTACCAATATACTGTTTTATTTGTTTTATGCAATATAATTTAAAAATAAGCCAATGTACTGGATGAGATATCTTTGGGATCTTTTTTTTCGATTTCGTGTCCTGATAGGCATGGTTTCGAGGTCGGAAGGAAAATGAAGAGTGGAGGTTTTGTCACTTGTTTCTCGTTGATTACAAATAGTAAGCTACCTATAGCTTTGGGGATTTTTTTTGGCAAATTTCGCCTTCATTTTCCTTTAGCTTGTCTGGCAAGAAAAAAATGTGCCCAATCATAGACATCTGTATTGGAGTGTATTTAATTTTGCTTATACAAGTTATTAAAAAAATATTTAAATAACTACGAATAAAAAATATATTTTTATGATTTTTTAAGTATTATGCACACAAAGCGTAAAAAAATATATAGGATTTGAGCCCGCGCCTCTTGCAAACCTCTACATAGATGCTACTAATCAAATTAGTGGTAGTAGTCCAAATGGTCCATGCGTATAATGTATGACGTAAAAAATATGATGATCTCTTTTTATACAATTCCTAACGTCAAGTTAAAAGTTTTATTGACATACTCGTATACATTTACCTTGTCCCAATTAAGCTAAAAAATTTTCATACAAAAATTTAAATCTCTCATAAAATCAACGAGCAGTCAGTTTTATGAATAACATTCACGAGAAACATTTGATCTGTTCGTCAGCTTAGAGTTTCGTCTTGAGCTTTAATGAATACTTTATAAAGGAGTTTCAAGATGGATTGTAATACGACTAAACAAATTACTTGTGATTTATAATAGTAATTTACAAAGAAACGGAATAATTGCTTTGGAAACAATTTATAGGTATTTCTCTTTAAATTGCTTCTCACTGTATTCCAAAAATATCACCATGCTATGAGAAGCAGAATTACATAGTGTTAGGATACGATTCTTATTATTGCATGTTGAATGATTAAACTCACCACCAGAGAGGGTTTAAAATCATTTATTTTTCTAATTAGGAACCCAGTTTTAAGCTATCGTTTACATTCATTATACCATTATGTCACGACAACTTCCACTTTTTTCATATATTATTTTTAATTATAAGGCGTAAATAATATTTGCTAATTAAATTAAATTTAATTTAACATATTTAACTGCAGACGGTAATTATAGATTCAAATAAAACATTGAATTGAAGATGCCGTAAGTAGTTTAGTACAGGAATATATATTTATTATAAATGTATAAAAAAGTTATCTTTACTCTTTTATATTAAAGCTTATATAAAGCTCCTATTATTTGGGATTTGAGTATTAATCACATTACATACATCATCCAATGGGTACACTAATTAAGATAAACGATATGTCAATTTCAGTAAAGCTCGTCAATGACGGACTTTGGAACCGTGTCAAAGGACGCGAACCCTCCAATTTCATCAAACAAAAGAGTGTTTGACCCAATAACGTTTAGGAAGAGATTACTTTAACTAATGGTTAACTTATTTTTTGTATGTGTTTCTAAATTATCATCAAAAATAATTAAAAAAAATGTCATAATGCTTTATATCTATAATCTAATGCATACCTGTAAACATTGAGTAAGATGAAAAATATGTATAGAAATGGTCCCTCTGGACATATTGACTCACAACTACTTTTAATTATTTCAATATAAATTTGCTATAAATTTTCGTAATATATTATAATTACTTTATATCGAGCGGTTGTGTGTAGGTCACACTGACGCATTGGGGTTCTAATTTCGTCATTGTCAAGTAGTTGAAGTTGCCAAATTTAAATTCACGAGTTTGTGCACTAATTTTCTATAAAACAAAATAACAGATACATGAATATTTTGAAAAGCTTCTAAAGAACGTTCTATGAATTTATAATTTATTATACATTTATTTATCCTATTTCATTCTATTTTTAATATCATAATTTTAGAATAATTATAAAATGTTTTGACTTGCGTTCCTGTAAGGATTATTTCTTTAAGATCCCTAAAAATAACAAAATATTGTAATAAAACTTCTTTGAATAAGACAATAGAAACGATCATTCTAGATTATAATCCTTGCACAATATAACAAGTACAATATTTCCCAAAGACCCTTTTTACAAGTTTCCCTCAAAATTGTGGTCCGCAGTGCGACGAGGCAAGAAATCTTTCATTATTTCAGCTCAGTTACGACGTAACTTTGTCGTGAAGTAAATTGCCCATCTCAATATGGACCGATGCAAGTAAGAAGGTAAATAACGTTTTACCAAGTTTGTATATGTTCAGTGGTTGTGCTTATTCTATATACGAGTATTGTATATGATGCTTTTGATTTATGACACTTTTATGTAATTTGATTTTTGTTTTAGTTTTTTGTTTCAAAATATTAAGTCGGTAACTCACTAATTGCCAATCTTATGAGAATAGATTGTTTTTCTACGACAGCTACACATTTCGTTGTGTCTTCTACTACTTAATTTAGTTCTAAAACTACGGTAATTATCTGTAATTATGTTATTCATAATAGAATTCTAGACATACTGGTTGCCGTTTGCTATGTAAGCAATTTATGTTAATTTTATACCATTTAAATAAAACAAATAATATTTTTAGTTTATAGTATTTTATTTGTAACAAAATTGTAGTATTTTTGTATCGTAAGTTAGTAAATGTTAAAAGAGAAATATTGCTGAAGTTTGTGAATTTCATATTAGATATTACTCATATGTACAAGAAACAGTCGAAAATTTTGTATATAGTGTGTTTATATTTTTACTCAAGTCCAGAGTTGTATTCTTAACATGCCATAAGGTAGCTTTAATTAATCTATTAATTATAATTGTCATTGTTTTTATGAAAAAAATACTAAATACATGAATTGTTTGAGTTAATAATCACGAACAGAAAATAAAACCCAGAAAATGAAATTTCAGTCAATCAGAGTGCCGATTGACTGAATTTTCATTTGCCTTATTTGCTTATTCGTGAGATGATTATAAAGAGATATTTTGATATCAAATATTTTGATAAGTACCCAGATTTACATATTAAAAGCAAATGCTAACTCATATGTCATTATTCTTGAGGCTCATTCTAAAACCTAGTTATGAACCTAGTCTCAAGATCGCATAATTTTTTATTATTACAATATTAATATTTTAATCTTTTTTTTTTAGCTTCACGCTTTATCCCGCACATGGCAGAGTAGACAGAGGGAACTGCAGGGAACCATACGAACCTAGTGTTAAGACACTCCGTTGCTTTTTAGTCCTTGCTTTTTCCGTCCCCGCTTTCCGCCTATTTCGAGGCATTGCGTGTTGAGTGGCGGAACTCAAGGCCGCGCTTTGCCTAGTTGCCAGAGCGAAGAAAATGGAAAATAGAAAAATCCATCTTCCTCGAGTGGGAATCGAACCCAGAAATCGTCGCGTTTACAGGCAGACGCTTACGCCTCTGCGCCACAACGGAATGATTTAACATATTTTTTATATTATTATTAAATATAATAATATTTTGTTTTATTTATTAACTAAATTAGAGACCACAACCTCAATCCTTTTGGACTTACAGTTGTCTAGATATCATGTATATTCAATTACTTATTTGTCGCTCATTTTCCCATCGCTTGTTTGTTTATGGATGAACAAAAAATAATAAAGAGTGTTATTATTACTATTATGTCTATTTCCGCTATATAGTTTTAATTTGGCGCTCAAAATAAAAAAATCCAGAGCAGAGAAACGGAGAATGTATCCCTCCAAGTGGAAAACAAACGGAAACATATACAAATTTTTCATCTATATAAAAAGAAACACGACACTTTTTTATAATAACTATACAGTTAGAGTATATTAATAATGTAAGTACACAAAGTAGTGAAAACGTGAGACAATCTGCACCCGTTAGTGCAACGATTTATGGCTATAAGATAATAGATTATAGGTTCAATTTTACTTTTGTTAAAAAGTAATTTCATATTTAAAGTCAAAAGCGAATGTGTGAAAATATACTAAGTAATAGCTCGTAAAGCGGCGGAAGTGCGTCCTACCCTACCAGCGTCCTCGATGCGCTCAGGCGGCAGGAGCAGCGAAGGGCACACACGACGTGGTACGCCCGTCTCTGCGGAGATCGGTACACGCACAAACGCGTCGTGAGTGCAATCCTGCCGGCCTTCGAGGCCTGGATGCGAAGGAAGCGACGAGTCACCTTCCGACTTACACAGGTACTTACCGGTCACGGTTGCTTTGGAGAGTACCTGTGTAGGATCGGACGCGAGGCGACGGCGGTTTGCCACCACTGCGGGGCGGACCAAGACACTGCCCAACACACGCTGGAGGCGTGTCCTGCGTGGGCAACGGAGAGGCAAGTCTTGGTCCAGCAAATCGGGCGAAATCTCTCCCTGCGAGCAGTCGTGTCGGCGATGCTAAGCAGGGATTCGGCGTGGGAAGCCGTAGTCAACTTCTGTGAGACCGTCATGGTCCAGAAGGAGACTGCGGGGCGGGCTCGGGAGAGGGCCGATCCCGCCCGGCGGAGACGACCTGCGGGTCGCCTTCACGGCCTCCAAGCCCCAGTGCCCGGGGCGGAATAAATAGGGCACTCCCTCCGGCCGTGGGTGCGTGAGATGGGGGTCTCACGCATCCGTTTTCATACGGCCGAGAGGAAGACTGCAGTCCGGTATGGCCCCGGACTGCCGGTGTACGCACCAGCGAGGGGTGCGGGGAGGGCGAGACCATCTTCGCCCTTCTGGGAAGGGCTCCGCAAACCACAAGTGGAGCAACGCGCGGGAGAGGCCGCGGACGTGCTGCGAAAGCGATCCCGTAGCCTCTCCGTTTTTCCGTGCTGTGGCGGCCATCGCAGGGGGTTTTAGTGAGTACAATCTCACATAACCCGACCTCCCCCCCAGGAGTCGGGTATCTATGAAGATTTCCCCCTGCGTCAACAAAAAAAAAAAAAAAATATACTAAGTCATAGCTCGTGGCTATAGTCACAATCGTGGCTTGATTTTGCGGAATGTGCGCGACACCCTGGCCAAAGGAAATTAGTTCCGTCCCTATTTCCTTTGCCCGATATATCGAGCGTGCGGCCTTTGACTACTTTAGACAACGCGAATTATCAAATTAATTGCGACATTGTTAAGAAACAGTAAACAGAAAACATAACAGAAACAGTATATTTTGTAGTTTGCAATTTTTTTATTATGGGATGATAATTTTTTAAGTGATTTATAAAGTTTACAATTATAGATTTGTTAACTCTTTCTATACAGGTTGTTTACTTACAAATATATCTTTTTGTGCTATATTTTTGACGTTAATTAGACAAAATAAAATACTCCAAATATCCTTATTTTTTGTTTATATTATGTTATATACGAGGATATATAATTTATTTAATATGTAATATGAGACAATGAGGACCGTCGTGGCGCAGAGGCACAACGTCTGCCTGTAACGCGACGGTTTCTGAGTTCGATCCCCAGTCGGTGAAGATGGATTTTCCTATTTATATTTTCTTCGCTCTGGCAAACTAGACAAAGCGCGGCGTTGAGTTCCGCCACTCAACACGCAATGCCTCGAAAGAGGCGGAAAGCGGAGACGGAGAAAGCAGGGAACTAAGCAACGGAGTGTCTTAACACTAGGTTCCCACTGTCCCTTCAGTTCCCTCTGCCTACCCTGCCATGTGCGGGATAAAGCGTGAAGCTAAAAAAAAATGAATCAATTGAGCTACTGTTTTATGTTACGTTAACTTGATGTCATTTTCTCAAAACGGAAGAAGCATTGGATTTCATAATTTTATAAAGAATTTAAGTGTCCCATATCTTCCTATACAATCCATATAAACTAAATAGTAAGAAAAATATGCTTCTATAATAACATAAATATATTCAGTATTATATATATTGTAGTACGTATATGCTAAGTACGATACAACATAGATATGTTAAAGAATTTGTAATATATATGTAAAAAATATGACTAAAACTCCACTAATGGGTCATGTGCATCAGTTACACGATTATGGCTGACAAGGGGTTTATATAACTTTCATGATAACTCTTACTTAGCACTGCTTTTTATATGAAGTAGTAGTCTAAATGAAAGAGCAAAAACATTCCACTGTATATTTCATTTGACGTCCGGTTGTAAAAATATTCGCGAGTTCTGCGCTAGAGTTATGCTCGAATGCCATTTAGTCATTTTGGGAACATGAACAGTTGTATAAAGAAAATGTGGTTATATCAACATTTTATATGGTACATATACCTATAGTATAGTAAATATATAGAAAGAGCGAGATTACGCCGTCTCTCCTCTTTCAGTTTTGCCACATTGTGTAAATATTTTTTTCAAACATTGAAGTCATTTAATAAATATATAATTTAGGCTTTACAGAAGAAACGAAAATTTTATTAATTAAAATAACCAATTTTTTATTTCAATATTGAAACAATGATGAACAACAAACAAAATGAAGTGGGATTGGACTTAAATATAATAGCTATAATATAGCGTTAAAATTATTTCTCATTTATGGATCTGAAGCTTAAATTTTTATCACTTGACGAAAATTCACTCATGCTTGGCAGTATAGGAGGGTCAAACTGAAAGTTCAAATCAAAAACTAAGCATTCTAGCAAGTTATTAGTTTTATTATAACTTTTCAAAATAGCGTCCATTTACATCAATACATCGCTGCATTCGATGGAACCATTGGGAAAAGCACCTTGCCCACTCGGCCTTAGGGGTCTCTTCAACGGCGTTTTGAAACGCAGCCACTGCTTCTTCGGCGTCCATAAAATGTTTTCCTCGAAGTTTTTCTTTTATTTTCGGGAATAAATAAAAATCACAGGGTGCGAGGTCGGGGCTATACGGCGGGTGACCCAGTAATTACACGTCTAAGGTTGCCAAATAGTCGATCGTTTGCCTGGCGGTGTACGACGAGGCATTGTCGTGATGAAGGAGGATCCTGCTGCGAGGTCGTTTCTCTCGAACTTTTTCCAAGACAAGTGGCAAACAGTTGTTAGTGTACCACTCTGCATTAACCGTATTCTGTTCCTCTAAGACTACTGTCGCGTAATGACCTGTCTTTCCGAAGAACGAGGCCACCATCTTTTTTCCAACACTTCGACCTCTCTTCATTTTAGTTGGCAACTCTTCGGAACTCTTCGGAAGGTGCCCACTGAGCAGACTGTCTTTTGGTATCCGGATCATAACAGTAAATTCAACTTTCGTCACCCGTTAGTATGTCGAACACAGCATTTGAGTCACCTCCGTTAAATTTTTGGATCATTTCTCGGCACCAATCAACACGGCGGAGTTTTTGAGCCTCGGTCAAATTATGCGGTATCCAGCGGGCACAAAGCTTCCTGACCGCTAAATGTTCATGAAGGATTTTGTGCACTTGACTCATACCTATGCCTAGACTTGTCCGAATCTGCTGATAGGTTACTCTTTTGTCAGTCTCTAATCTGAATGAAATGTATACTCAATATTATTGGTAAAGAGTTCTATTCTCAAAATTTAAACTTATTTTTTTAATGTAATGCTTTTAAGTTGCCAGTTCTAAAAACTTTCAGTTTGGCCCTCGTAACGTTATAAATATATCTCTGACCGACATTACAAACAGCGATTAATGTGAACAATTACCTGCAAAATATTTCATACATAGACAATGTGTGTATTAAAATAGGGCCAATAAGATAATTGATTCACTTTACTTTTGTGATTTTATCACTAAGTGAATAAATAGAAAGAAATCTAAATTGGAAAAAGCTTACATAATAGCACAATTACCTTAACGTGAAATTGCAATGAATTAAGCTGTTATTTGAATAAAAAAGGTCAGTTTCTTCAAGTATCGAAAAAAGGTTCATACAATTCATTCATTCCAAATTTGTGTCCCATTCAGTTTTTACAATTACATGTAATAAATTAAAGTCGCTTTTCACTGTTATTTCTCGTAAAGACTTCTCCAGCCAGCTACTTTGTCGGATTGTCGCTGACGGCAATTTAGTAATCATCCTAATTGTTCTTACTTTTCAACAACATTTTTACTCAAAAACATTTTAAGTTTATATTTTTTATATTTATATACATATATGCAATATTTACATTTATGTGGTAGAAATTTAAAAATGGTTTAACAGACTTTTGTCTCTTTAAAAAGATAATTTAAAAAGTATAATGCTAATTCAGGTGGTAAAGTAAGCGAAAGGTGATAATGAAGTGAAGTCGTATAAAAAACCTATTGAAGTTTTAAAAATGAAATTTAACATATCTCATATTATAGATATTGAAATATTACAGTGAATATTTCACTTTGGCGCTGAATACGTCCAATGTTAGAAATAACTTTACCCTAAGAAATAAGCCTAAGAAGATCGTCGGTCCGCGTAGTAGGAGGCCCACTAAATATACTACATAATAAATATATTGTACTAAACTAAATAAACAGTATAACAGAAATACGGATCTTGGTAAACAAATAATTGAATTCCATAAGATACGAAGCTTGAATTTTCCCAAAGGATATTAATCTTACTAGTAATCAATATACAACCCTTGCTTTTAAGTTTCAAAGGACTGTAATGAAATTATATACATCTAAATTATCAAAAACATTACAAAACTTTAATCTTACCTATTCGATTAATCGATTCAATTCGATTAATTTATTTACTATATAGTTCAAATCGTTTTGGTAGTATTGTGTACAGCTATTTGAAACTAGCACTGTATGCTCGGACTTTTCATCCATTGATTATTAGAAAATCTTTTACATATTACGTATAACATTTATGATAGGAAATATGATCCATTTATTTCTAATTTTTATATTTTAGGTAAGAAGGGTGTTTATTATACTAATTATTTTCCTAATTTATAGTGTTTCATTTAAAATGTAATTTTAGAGTTTTATAAGTAATTCACTTATATTTAAAAACGTACTTAGATACGCTAATGTTCTTAATATTCGTAATTTGTTAACTTCAAGAATAAAATGTACGACCAAATTCAAATGATCATCCCAGATGATGATCATAACAGATGATCTACGACCAGAAATTTCAATGTTCCATGTAACTATGATAAACATTGGATATGCAAACAATTGACGCATTGTGAGTCTTGCCATTCTAAGCAAATATGAATGTAGATTTAATAATACATTAGATATATATATATATATATATAATCTCTATATATTATTATATAGAAGATATATATATATATATATAGATATTATATATTATATATATATATAATATATATATTATAGATATATATATTATAGATATACTATATATATATATATATATAGATATATATGATATATATCAAATAAATATTATAATATATATATAAGATATCTATAAATATGCTTAGAATGCACGCAATATACGATAACTAAGATATCCATATCAAAATTACGATTTTGTTAAACGACCCTACCAGAATTAAATCAAAAAGAAAAAAGATATAGGAATGATAAATCCCTATATTGCGTATGACATGAATGCTTTCTATATGATTCTACAAATGATTTACAGATATAGAAACACTGGACGACATATAGGACACGTGCTTGGTAGCCTAAAATAGACCGTCATACTTCAAATGAAAACAGCCACTTGTCATTAAAGTAAGTAGAAGTATATATTAGGTTCATTGTATATTATAAATGTATGATACATACATTGAAATGATGTTTAAGTGTATTAATCTGTATTAAATTTCACATATTGTTATATATGTGTTATTTGAGGTAGGTAAAAAAATATACTTTGGCGAATTAGAATTGACGTTGTAATATAAATCGTTCATAGTTATAACATAACGATTTCAAATAGCATATTTTTAGTTGGCCAAAAACTACTAGTAAATTGCCTGCAGGCAAATTTAAAAACAAACCTAAATCTATATTGTATCTCCCAGTACGTGAGGGTTTCTTTAGGTCGAAGCCTCGAATGACAACAAGACCACAATTGTGACCGTGAGGCTGAAAGGCCTTGAAAAAGAAATCTACATACAATTTTATTTATTTGTATAGTGGGCTTGAAAATAACGTACCCAATTATTACAGTAACATATAGAATAATTGAGAAAAGAAAACAAAATAATAAGAGGCGCCGTTTTAAATGCCAACGTTTCAACCAAGCCATATTCTATATTTTTGCGTATACTGCGTTGGGTTTCAAAACAGAAGAAACTCACTGACAATGAATGTACAATAACGGAGCGGTAAATTATGCCAGGAAAAATAGGATATTTGTTTTGTAATAGCAAATAACAAAATTAAGACATATTCTTTTTTTTTTATAGCTACACGCTTTATCCCGCACATGGCAGAGTAGGCAGAGGGAACTGCAGGGGCCGTGGGAACCTAGTGTTAAGACACTCCGTTGCATAGTCCCTGCTTTCTCCGTCCCCGCTTTCCGCCGTTTTGGAGGCATTGCGTGTTGAGTGGCGGAACTCAACGCCGCGCTTTGCCTAGTTTGCCAGAGCGAAGAAAATGGAAATAGAAAAATCCATCTTCTCCGACTGGGGATCAAACCCAGAAACCGTAGCGTTACAGGCACACGTTGTGCCTCTGCGCCAAGACATATTTCATAGTATAAAACTAAAAAATAACAATGATGAATTCGAAAACACAATATTGAAGATACAAGAGGAAGGTACTGGACGTAAAATGTATAATCTCTCATAAGAAATACATAAAAGAGATTAAAATGAATAGTGAAGGTAAGGTTTGATAACCTTTCACGATAACAATCTAAATTGTGATTCTGTAAAATCGCATTTTAAGATTTTTGCCCTGTGCTTTAAGCTACCAAACCTCGTATCTCACAATATAGTGAGCAAAATTTCTAATTACGAGCCGTTTGTTTACTTCGGACTAGTACTCTATTAAAAACTATATATATTATCAGTGTTTGTTGGCCTTTGTATTCATTGTATTGTCTCCAGAGACCAATTCTACTTTCGTTAAAGTGAAACGTTACCTTTATTAGGGCCACGTAAAGCTTTCCTGATGTTGATAATCACTTCTGAGCGCTTAGTCGATCCCAGTGGAGACATTTCTTAATTGTTTTTAATTTTCTTTGCTGTCGAAGCTTCGAATAGTTCTAAATATATGTTAGCTTTATTTATATATTATAAAGTGACTATAGTAATAAAACCTACATGTATCGTACCTATGAGTAACGTAGGACGTGAGAGTAATTGAACATTATATTTACATAGTATTTTTCACATTTTAATCACATTGTTATGAACATTTTAATGTATGTATGTATATAAAAAAGCTATATATGCTTATGTCATAATCCATATACAAATTATAATTTTCACAATTCGAACAAATAGTTCCTGAGATTAGGGTGTTAAACCAAACAAATTATTTAATTTTATTAAATTAGTTCACTTTTAAGCTTAACTATAATAATATTTTAATGTTATTAAACTCATAATTTACGTAAATTCTATATTACGTTAAAGGAGAATGAGAAGCGGCGTAACATGGAAAACGCTTCAACATATTAACAACCTAATATTCTTGTACACACATGGTGCTTGCATCAGCGACGCTTTTAATAGATAATATAATACTTTACCTCCAGATAGCTTTATAGAAATTGTTTTTTTATATGTTGTAATGTGACCGATTCTTAGGGTTTTTGTCGATGTTTTTGTACAATAGCTAAACAATTTTAATAACTGTCTTGGGTAAAATTATAAGATTAATTAATTAATTTTGTCAGAAACGAATCAATATTAAATAAATTTTAAATATTTATTAGTGTTCAATTTTAGGTACGTACATTCTGTGGTGTTAAAATACAATTTTTCTGTTTTTAGCCCCATTTCGGAACACTACGTATTAAGAGACCGAACTCAACGCTGTCAAATGAAGTTCCAAAATTGCAAGTGACATATCAAACGCCAATTATAAGAAATAATATCAACCAAGCCAAGAACATCAACATTTCTTTTGCCACACTTATCAAAATGTATATATACAAAGGCGAAGAGCAGGAACGGAGTACCTTAACACTAGGTTCCCATGGTTCATGCGGTTCTGCTATTCCTTTCCCCAAAGCGTAAAGCTATAACAAATACAGATATTCATATACCGCAAAAAAATATACGCGTTACAATGAATATACTGTCCATTGATTTAAAAAAAACAATTCCAAACCAATATAAAGTGTAATAGTCCAATATTTATTACAATAATACTGAAGTGAGATATTAAAAAGGATAAAATGTGCGATCGTTAACGATGTTTATTGACACTTGAAAGTCTCAATGGAACTTTTATTTTCATTAATCATACAACCAAACAAACCAAAATATTTTAAAAGAATTATTTAATCAAACGAAGTTAAATAGTAAAAAAAAACTAAATATATAACGTAATAGACGTAGTTCTGACCGTCGAAGCGCAGTGTTGTCTGATGGTTGTCGGTTTGATTTCTCATTTGCGGAAATGATTTATTTCATTTTACCGCTTTAGTATGACGCTGTTTCGGGTTTCAGAACACAAAGAGAATGAGAGATAAAATGGACGTCCAGAGAATGTGTATGATGAGGTTATTGACAGTGGACGAAACAAAAGAGGTATATGGAGACAACGTAAATTGATTAAAATGGAGAACGGAAAGTTGTACACACTAAGTGCGCTATGACTGTCTTAGTGTACGCGAGAGAAAGACTGGAGTCTTAATATGTTTTGCAAACAAAGAATCAAAGTGTAGCGATCAATATGCGGTGCCTGAATTTGAAAAAACTCTTAACACCAGAATCTTTTCGCTTAACATACTATATGCGAGACCCAGCTTCTTATGTCAATAAATTATAGGAAGAATTTTTGATTACATATTTGCCAATCTGACTACAGTGAACTACGTTAATTATTCACTAGAATGTAATTAGTTATCTCTACCACGTACTCGTAAAAAGTATTCCCGAATCAATCTTTTCTCTACTGTTCTCTTACTTTTCTTCTCTTCTTTAGATTTCGCTATATAATTTCTTGGTTATATTTTTATCATTTTTTACAACTAACCCAAGTTTAGTTTCTACTTAGCTTAATAGTAAAAATTTTGTACTATTTGGTTAGAAAAATATTTACAGCTTTCAAAAGAATCAAAACAGTGTTTTATGTTCTTCATGAACATACCTACTGTCTTCTATGGACCAAAGAGATGAAAAGCTCTGATTCAAATCCACTGTACATTCACATTTGAACTTTTCTATATGTAACGCTTTAAAATTTAAACTGATTCTAGCGTTCACTACCTGAAATTGAGGTAAGGTTTTTAAAAAATTGTACGATTTCCAAAAAGGCCAATATTATATGAGCTCTTTATACGTCACATAAAATTACTATGTTTCTGAATATATAAAATATTATAAATTTATTGTGTAAAATAAAAAGTTGACCAAAACAGAATTCCTTCTCAGCGGTACAGTCAGGAGACTGCTACTAAAGGATTAGTACTTCAAAAAGATTTTGTAAATGCTAAATATATTAATGTACGTACAAGGAAGTAAATGAGAATATATAGCATGATAAGTAAGGACGTAGAAATGTTATTTTATTAAATTAAAATGTACTTGTTTAATATTGTATTAATAAATGTAAATATGAACCAAAAAAATATGTTTTATTTATTGAAATAATAAAATAACACACCTATAAAGTTAACTGTTATAGCTTTTATTTAAGTCAGGTATTTCCTTAGTCGAGCGATGAAATAAGTAATTTATGTAAAAATTGTGATAAATTTGTATTTTGAGTGACAACCTGACCCCGAAGGAAGTAATAACGACTGATTTATGTTGTCCTCGACCCTTAATACGTACGTATATAGTATATATTGTGTAAATGTTGCTTGTGTATATTGTTTCTGTTATGTATCTTTGCATTTGTTATTTATTTCTACAAACACAGGGCCGAAGTGAGTAGAGGCAAGCAATATAAATGCCAAGAGCCTGCACAAATGAAGTAATTAAAGATTTTCTTTTTTCGTTTGAAAGTGTTTATATTCGCAACTTTATGTTGTAGAAAATCCTATAAAATTTCAATTTTGTGATTGTAGGATGAACTTTTGTAGGACTCATTTCGTTGGTCAAACGTGGCGCTCTAGGCACTGGATGAAGGTAGACGGCTCATTTACTGCTTCAAATTATGTCTATCGCAGTAATAAATAATTGGCTAGTTTTACGCTTGTAGTGTTTCCAGTAATTGGAGATAGTATTTAAGGATAATATAGTACTAACTTTTCCTAAATGATATTACGAAAAATTTAACTTGTAATTACCATCTTTATGCAGACAACTTGCAGATTTATAGACACACTAATTTTGGTTGATTTGAAGTCTACAATTCAAAACATAAACTCTGACTTCGCCCTTATTAGTGAAAGGGCAAATAGCGTCGGACTCCTGATTAATCCCTCTAAGTCTCAAGCATTGATAATAGGAAGTAGACAATTACGTGGTAATATGAAATCAACAAACGTGTACACTATTCCCTGCATTCTCTAAAACGACTCCAAAACTTCTTACCAATCCGCACTATAACTATTCTTGCGCAAGCTTTACTCTTACCACTTATAGACTATGCGGATATTTGTTATCTTGATGCAAATGAAGAAAATCTTGACAAACTTGATCGACTTCAGAATATGTGTATTCGATTTATCTTTGGCTTGCACAAATTTGACCACGTGTCCACTTTCCGTCGACAACTGAATTGGCTTCCTGTGCGTTGGCGCCGAAAACTGCATACTCTCTCTGCTCTTTTTAATATTTTAGTTCATCTTCTCCTGCATATTTAAGAGAGCGTTTTCAGCTGGCTCTCCCAAGTGACAGGCCTGTGCGCTCCTGTGTTGCTTATAGAAAGCTTGAATTTCCATCGTTTAACACGTGTTTTTACGAAAAATCATTTACGGTCCAAGCTGTACGATTATGGAACTCGCTCCCTAATTCTATCCTAGTTGGTAATTCGTGTTTAAACACTTTCAAATTAAGATTAAAAAAACGTTTTTTCAAACTTTGTGAATAACTTTTATGAATATACATTATATCCTTGTCATTATCCTTACTTATAATCTTATTTATTTATTTTATTTTTCTTTTTCTTATAGGTATTTATGTATGTATGTGTGTACACGTATATAGATTAATATGTATGTATATATGTGTAGATTTATTATACTATTTAATTAGGTATATATTTTTTTATGTATTTTATATGATGATTTCTATTTACTTTTTGTATATTTCTATGTAGTGTAACATAAGATATTATTTTTTTTTATACAGTGTATTTACCGTACCGTATCTTTTTAAGAAACAATATCTCTCACATTCAAGGGATTCTGGAAAAATCCTCTTTTTAGAGTAAGGAGGGGAGGTGGGCCTCCTTTGATACAATTTGATTTCCATTCTTCTATTTTAATGCATCTTTTGTCCTGTGGTTACAGGTCGCGTCTTCAGGAGATAAATAATAAAATATTTTTCGTTGGACATGGTATATTTATATATTTTTCTTTTTTATTTAGTTTTAAATTCTGAGTATATCTATTACTAATACATCGCATATATACTTTCTTGAGATAACTTTCCGATTCCTTTTAGTAAGCTTTACAAATATAAGCCTAGGTTATGTGACGTCTAGTCCCAGATATCTTTAATGTTAATTGAATTACGCGGACTATCTGTGGGAGGCGGAGATTGTTTACGTGGCACAAAGGCGTGAGGAAATGGTATGCGGCATTTCCCGTAGAACTGAAGGGTGAATTTAAGTTTTAGTTCTAGAATAGAGTGGTGAAACATTTATCAGTTATATGATACATAAGAGCTATTAATCAAAACTTTGAAGGTTCCCGCCCAGATGGTAGGTAGGCTGAGGAATATTATTTAATCCAAATGCAAAAATAAGTATACAGTATATATACAGTTAATCGTTCTATTGAATTACGCTGAGTTTCAAGATTTTTATTTTGGCTACTCTAAGAGGTTTGATATTTGGTATAAATTGCAGCTTAATTCGACTGTGTGTTGACTGAATTTTGATGAAATGATTGTTTCAGACCGGGGGAGAGAAAACAGGCATCAAAGTGATACGTAACGGCTTTATTTCCTTTTTTAGTGGGTCTCTACTGGGCCCTTGAGTGATTCCGAGACAGGTCGTGAAATATTTATTGTTTTTACTTCAGAGGAATAAATATTCGGTGCAAGCGTCGCCAGTTCTTTACTGGACTACAGCTGGAGTTTTCTTCGCGTGAATACAAACGACTGCTTTTTTTATAACGTATTTTTTGAGTGCATGCTTTATATTTGTATATTTCTTTTCATTTCACCGTAGGCAGTCATAATTTTTTTGTGATGGCACTTTCTATGTTGTCAACCAATTGTAGGTGACAAAGAACTATTGGTGCCGCCGTTCTTTTAGTTTAGCATAATCAGTTTACTTTGCTACAAATGAGTATCTAATATGATTCCATGATACTATAGGCCCGTTGTGATACGAATACGATATCCTGTTAGCATTTTTCAATAACTTGCATATGATATTTTGAACTGAACCGTGATGAGACAAAGGAGATCTAACATATAAAATATATCAGAACTCCGCCCACCATATGACTCGTCTCTTTGGGCCCTGCGTGGGGGTTTGAAGTTGTTTTTTTGTAGCACAAATATGCGAATGACAAATTAAAATTCATTTCCCCAAGTGGAAAACGAACCAATAAGCCGTGCTACGATGATCTTATTAAATCTTATAATCAAATAATTTTACTATGACAATATACTATATATTCGAATAAGCTTTTCTCTTGAATAAATGCTACATTATTTTTTTAGGAAAAAAAATGCATTAGTAAATTTTGTGGATCCCCTTGATTTATTACTTTAATCTTTGATTTCAAAACAACACAACTAGTATCGTTACTAATTCTATACTTTTACCTAACTACCGACCATAAATCTGTCAACTCACAATAAACATGTCATGAATGTCAACGAATTAAGTACGGTGGCAGCGGAGGATCCAAAAAAAACCATATCTTTAAACTTATTAAAAAAAAAATATTACATTCTAACTTATAACTAAAAAGGTGACTACTTGCTCGATGCTAGAGACAAGAGTGTCTTATAATTGAAATTACTTATTAATATATAGTTGAAATTATATTAATTAAAAGAATACATGGAAAATGCCTTTGAGTGTTAAATTACATGCCGCTATTATTCTTAGATCTGATACAATAGTGAACAAGTTATGCGGAGCCTGACTAATTGAAATTATATTAAAAAGAATACATAGAAAATGCCTTTAAGTGTTAAATTACATGCCGCTAAAATTCTCCGATCTAATGCAACATTGAACAAGTTATGTGGAGCCTGACTAAGCGATCCCAGGGTAGTGTGGGTACGTAACACCTCCCTCCTGAAGAACAGCACCTATTCAGCGTCCTTGGATCTTGAATAGTGCTGGAGAATTTGTTCCACTGGATCTGGAGTCCTAGCTTCCTCCTTGGATACATCCCTTTCGGTTGATCATATTTTCCAATTTTCTTCATAATTTTTACAAATATATAGAAAATATGTTTTATAGTTGCCACTAAAATAATTCCATATAGCGGAATCGTTATACAGGCTATCAGGTGCTGTAGATGGTTTTGAAAAAGTGCAGATAATAATAAAGTGCGATATGTGCAGTTGTGCAGAGATTTTTCTATTTGTTTCATGGATGTACTCGTAGGTTGTACGCAGATGATGCAGTGCTTATTGCATTATCGGAAAGCGAGTTGCAGGCATTGGTCACTTTTCATTTTTGTATAGAACATCCTAGTGGTAGTATTACGAGATGACTTCCCTGAATTTTCAAGTATTTCTGTTGGTTGCATGATAGTTTCAATCTGGTTGGCTGGGGAATGGTGATAATATAATGTCTGTCGTCTAACTGTTCGACTGCTTTTGTAGTAAGGATAATTGACGTGTAGTGACAGGAACTTTGCAGTTGCTGCGTCCTTATAAGGCGTTCGATACAATTTGGCTGTTTTTCTTGATTATAATTTATTTTATGATCATATACGTATGATTCACCAATCTTCGGGCATTCAGCCTCTATGTACATAAAATCATTTTTGTGAATTGCTTTTATAAGGCTGAGGAAGGATAGGGATTTCATGATTCATTTTAGGTACAGAGGACAGACATTCAGAAATTTCTAAGCCAAAATAATATGAAAAGAATTTAATCAAAATAATCTCTAAACCTATATTGAAAATTTCATTTTTCTTATAAAATTTGAATTAAACTTGAATTTAAAGTTTAAAATAATTCGAAAAAAAAATTGATTAATGTTAAAGTTTGAGTTAATTTTAAAACTAGTCAAATTTAAATTGATTGACAAAATAAATTTAAGTTAGTTAAAAATAAAGAAAAATTGAAGTTAATATTGAAATTTGGAAAAAAAATTATATTCATTTTAATTTTAGGAAAAAAATTGAGTTAATTTTAAGGTTTAAAAAGTTAATTTTAAAATTAAAGTAATCTGAGCTAATGTTAAATTTTATAAAATTGAGCCTTTTTTTTTTGAAATTAGAACAAATTGAGTTAATTTTTATGTCCAAAAAAAGATCAGTTAATTTTAAAATGAAATAAAATATGACTTAATTTCAAAATTAATAATTAAAGTTAGTTTTTATATTAGGATAATTTGAGTTACATTTAAAATAAAAGAAAATTGGTTATTTTTTAAATTAGAAAAATTAAGTTAGTCAAAAAAAATCATATTTTAATTAATTGTTAACATTCTTTAAATTCTTTAATAAATATTCTGGATACTTTTGGTTGCTAGCTAGCTTGTTCACATTTCTTTACGACATTTTGAGATATCTAAATTTTTAAGCCAAAAATATTCATTTTACGAACCACAATTTATTATTTTGCTCCAGTAAATTAATGATTATATGACATCCATATAGTCGAAATTTAGGAAAATACTTTTTTTAATTTATGAAACTAATCTATCGATGAGTCCTCTCTTAACACGATTAATTTAAAAAAAAGAGTTATTGAGAAAGATTTTTTATTT
Source organism: Dione vanillae (assembly GCA_037178615.1). Taxonomy (NCBI): domain Eukaryota; kingdom Metazoa; phylum Arthropoda; class Insecta; order Lepidoptera; family Nymphalidae; genus Dione; species Dione vanillae. Next base: position 555,390 of record JAZFAU010000096.1, on the reverse strand, counting down.
TAAGTTATTGAATTTTTATTTAAAACGATCTAGTGCTAATTATTTGCAAAGTAACAAAAATGAAGCTACTTTTATATGAGTTACTTTTGTATGAGTTTAATAATTTAAAATTTTTATTAGTTAATTTTTTTTTACTCCCGGTATGTTGGCCAATTTACTTTCTTTACTTAATTAATTATTTATTACGTTTTAATCAGTGTCGATAAAGCTATCGTAACAACAGTACTCCTTTTATATCCAGGCCGCTACCTATGGGCGATTTTTTTTTCAAATGTGTATGAGTAAGTCAGTAGTCAGCATTAACCTGTGTAAAATGAGAGCAAGTTAATTAATATCAATTAACTTTAAGATTTATAATGAATATCTGTCGGATTCATATTATTTTTAATTTAATAATTTGTATTTTTTTTATTAAATAACATGTTTAGTAATTTAAAGTCTTCGATGTAAAGAGGTGTCATTAATAGAAATATTTTTTATTCGGTCATGATCGTCATGTATGTAATATTGCAGCATTTTCTACGAATCAAATAAAATTTGATGGTTAATTATTGTATGAAATCTAAAAAAATATTAATTATGGTGTAATTAAAACTTCATTTGAAATTTTGTGTAATAAACGTAGAGCCTTTATCTGTCTTATTATCTAACTTAGCCATTTTTTATTTTCTTAAAAAAAACTAATATTATTTTATTGTTATTTTCTTACTCTTAATGACGTTAACTGTGTCAAAAACGTTAAAAATGCTTAACCTAGGAGTCCTCGATTGCCTCAGAAGGGAAATCTTGGAAATGGTTAAAATAGAAGGATCTAAATCTAAGGATAAGCAATCACTAGAACGATTCTAATGTACTTACAGTTAAATCTGGTCTTCTTTGGTGTATCAATGTTTGGATACGCCTCGCTGTGCCGCCTCGTAGATTCTGGATACTCTTCATGGTGCTTGAAAGCCACCCGGGTGGACCGCGACGTTATTTCTTAAGAAATTTATATTACGTTGCTCGCGACCCGGCCCGCGAGTATCCTACCGACTGCGCCAATTAAGTACGGTGGCAGCGGAGGATCCAAAAAAAACCAAATCTTTAAACTTATTAAAAAAAAATTACTTATTAATATATAGTTGAAATTATATTAATTAAAAGAATACATGGAAAATGCCTTTGAGTGTTAAATTACATGCCGCTATTATTCTTAGATCTGATACAATAGTGAACAAGTTATGCGGAGCCTGACTAATTGAAATTATATTAAAAAGAATGCATAGAAAATGCCTTTAAGTGTTAAATTACATGCCGCTAAAATTCTCCAATCTAATGCAATATTGAACAAGTTATGTGAATCCTGACTAAGCGATCCCAGGGTAGTGTGGGTACGTAACAAACGTGTAAATATTGATCGAGTATTTGTCGATAACACAAAAAAATAAAAAATATTTCTTTTTATTTATTGGATAAAGCGACATAAATATGAATTTAATATTTTTAGTTCTCTGTATTTAAAACAGAAACACATTGCTGTTCATTTGTTTGTTCGTCTATTTATCCGTCTGTCAGAACCATTTTCTCAAAATTCCGTGGGGCAAAATTTTTACCAATAATTCATATCAGTGGTCCCTTAGTGCGTAGGAAAATTTAAAATGGTGAACATTATTTTCTAAGACAATCGCTATGTATTATCTATCAAATTCGAAACGGTTGTATTAGCACTGCTTTAGAATTATCTTACAGAAATGAATTGATAAGCTAGTTCTAGATCGGCTGAGACGTTAAAAATAAAAAATGTTGAGGGATTGCGCTGTTGCACCTCTTACTTTTACTTCAACCACGTACAAATTAACTCTAATCTCAGCTTAGCTTGATGAATTAGTAAGATCGGTAAAATTTCGATTTTTAGAAATCTTTGTTCCCCATAGAATATATATTCTACCAGAATTCAGAGATTTAGAGTAAATTTAGAGAAATATAGATCTACAGACACATGAATTCTAACGTTCATAAACTGTTATGTATTACTGTATTACTTAGGCATCTATCAAAAAATCGTTATTCTTTACATATACATTTCTAAATACATAAATTCCACGTTTCCAGTAAACCATATCAAAATATAAGCACGCTTTCTATCTGAAATTGTGGCTTTTGTAAATTTGCATAATAGGTAAATGTGTTTCAATCCTCCAGGGTGAAGAGACAATATTTTTTTCTTCGTACCACTATTTTATCCAACAAAGTATTCATATTACAGGCGTTTTAAGAAAATGCCTACAAAATAAATTACAATTTTCTTAGGATATCAAAATTCTAAGTTATTATTTTGTTTTATCTAGTATAAATAAGTATGATGTTACTAGAATGAAAAATTTTACATATACTTATATATTTTTACATTATTAATGATAAAATAGTTTATAGTTAAAAAAACATTTAAGTTAAAACACCAAGCTTACGAGGGTTTACGACCAAGTTGCGGTCCATTTCTCCCAACAATACATTATTTGTGACGTGACATATTTAAAAAGGTACGTAAAAGAAATGGTCCGGATAAACATAAATAAAGGTCTTCCTCATTTAACAACAGTACCTTGTAACGTCCAGTCAACTTTACGTCTTAAGTAAATATATTTTAGTTTATAGAATATGCTATATAAAAAAAATTCAGTTTTACACATAGTGTAATACATACATTTACATACAGTTCTCAGTTCTCCGCTTCAAGGCTAAAAGCATTTCGTGTTGGTAAGAGATTAATATAATTTTCCAAGTAGAGATCAAACCCACAATCACTGAAATGTCAGAGAATTTTTCATTGCACCACATTGGTTTGAAATATTCCAAGTATGTATGTTGTATGATAGCAATATTATTTATGTTTCAAAATCAATTTAATTATTTTGTATTGTTACGGAGACTCCTTTCCCAATAGTATCATAAAATAAACATGCCACACGTTGATACTAAGAACATTTGTATTAATGGATTTTGCGTTTGAAAAATTTCCGAAGATAAAGCAGCTTTAAGTAATATGGTAAGTCCCACGAGCTTAAAACGTCTAACTAGATAGTATTCTGTCTATTTGCCAACAATCTTCGAAAGCTTCAAGTGCAATATCGGTACCACTGTTGTGGAAAGTCGTATAAGTTTACGAACACCCGTTCTATTGTTAAGGATAATCTAACATAAAAGATAGAAAATAAACTACAAATAATACATTTTAAAGGTATATGTGGACTTACTGTAAATGTAGAGAGGTTGTGAGCTTGTGTGGGACGAGTAGAATTTTAATTTTTTTAAAGATGTCAAGCTCTGCCAATCGACTCGCAATTTCCCGAAAGGAGGAGAGCAGGAGTGAAGGAGGTATCTTAACACTAAGTTTCCTCAGCTTATGCCATATTTGGAATATAGCGCGTAACTATAAAATACTTATAACTAATAACAACATAAAAGTAATCCAAATTCTATTTTGCTTTGTAGATATGATAATTTTTTAATTAATATAACTAAGAAACTTACTTAGTGAGATCAGATGTATGTTTCGAGTATATGCTGATTATATTTTGTACTTTTATTTTGTCAATTTCCAAGTGACATCCTTATCTTTGGCTTGTTTATATTGTAGTATTTATCGTTTAATAATGGTATAACTATTTATATTTTAAAATATAATAATATATATTTTATTGCAGCTTATAATATATCACAGCAAAGTACAACCCTATTTATTTCCTCTAATACCATTGATGATAAATCATGAGCTGGTGTTACGAAATGGATATCGTCCTCGCCTTAAGTGCTGTCAGCAGTTTTTGCACTTCTTATAAATTACACTTGGCTTATGTTTGCCTTATCAGTTATTTACTCTGTTTGAAATTATAATATACTGATTATAGAATATGCTTAAAAAATCTAATATATTTTTATTAGTTTTAAAAATATGTTTCTTTCTAATTTTACATGTTTTCTAAAAATATTCTCCTTTTAGTGAAGTATTGTAGGAAAATTCAATAAATTTATATGATTGTAGGTTTATTTATAAAAAATACTACTATAGATAAAGTAACGCGTTTGCGGTAGCTAAAATAAATGAAGAATGAAGAATGGTAGGTCGTCTCTAATCCTATGCAAAATGAACAGGATCTTTAAATAGTCAACAGTCTTCAGTTCTGAAGCGCACAGCTGTTCTAAACGTAAACATTTACATAACATTACAATAGACACAATAGCTAGGTTGCAAGTAAACTAGTGTGTATAAGACAATAATGCGGCTAGGGTATTACCTGGATAGAACCATGCGATTTACATATTCATTAATATTCAAGTGCATTTAACACTCCTTAGTTATGTGACACTCGTTTTAGATCATATTATTATTCTTGTACATTGTTCTACTCTCTGCTCCATGTTAGCATGTCATAATGCTTTCTTTTTCTTTAGATATTTGTTACCATAGTGGATTTCAGAAGAATAATATTGTTTTAAGAATAATTACTTTATAAGCATCCTTATTGAAAATGTCAGAGATCTGCACTTCTCCTTTACTATAAGTGTGCCAAATTTCATTTCCTCCGTCCGCATAGATTTCATAAAATTACATATTTTATTTTTTTTTAATTGCATATATATATACGCTAGTCTCAATATTGCTGTTTCAGTGTACACCATTATCAATAGAAACAGCTACAGATAGTTCATAGGAATTGCTCTAGGCATAGTTTATTGTGAATAAAATTGTGTGACACGCAGTATGACGTATGATTCCACCTTTGATATCGCAACAAAGACATAAGTCAGGGCGGCTTTATCGTATTTTTGTAGATCCTATATACAGAATCTAAAAAAAAGACGATAAAGCCAAACAATGCCCTTTTATATACTCCGTCCATACAATCTGGATGAAAAATCTATCCACTTTGCAAAATTTTGAAATAAAGAGGGTTTTTCTAAAGCATGATATTTGAACAACTAAGTATAATGTTAATTCCGTTATACAGATGTTTTATAAAATAAATGTAAAAACTGTAAGTTTCTAGGCATTTTGTCTAAAAAAATTTGACATAACTATACGAAGATTTCTGATGCACTGAACTAAGTGTTGCTATGATAGTTTCTGTTTCACATTTTTCGAGTTCAAACGAACCCGGTCCCTTGTAAGGCTTGAGAGAGAACACGGGTCAAATATGCTGAGGCCCCTTGGGATTGATATAACATATTTTGCTATGACGCGTTTCCGGAACTCTCTCTGAGTAACCACTGGTACTTTCCGAAAGATGATCACCGGATAATGCGTAGGGCCTATACAAATATGAAAATCAAAAACTGTGTATGTGACTAGAAATTTAAATTATAGAAATATTAATGGCTGATTTCTGGATTGTCGAATGAGTCAAAAGTCCACTATTTTTAAATATCTAAATGAGAAAAGGATAGATTACAATTGTCTTTTTCGATAAGTGGAGTCGCGACCCACTAAAAGTCACCAAAAGCTGCGCTCTGGGTTTTTTTTACTATTAAAAAACATACGTGTAGTTAAGTTTCGCCATTTAACTGCTTATAAAATGAATTTGATTAAGGTCTACCTTGTTTAACTATACCTCCTCACACAACATCTGACTGTAATCATATTGATTATAATATAACCAGGACGTTAGCTTACGTAACTAAACACATATTATAAAGTAACATGAAATATGGAGAAGAGGGAGACTCACTAACTTTCTTAGTTACTTCCCTCTCTTTACCTCCTCCAATCTTACTTCTTACTTCGTTTAGTATCGAGATATAACGTCAAGCTATAAATATAAATAGTCATATGAAATGAATTACGTAACTAACTGGACTTGATTGAGTTACAGTTACATGAAAATTTAATGAAACATTAATACAAACAAATTTATAAAAAGTTATATCGTTATTTAATTTACTCGCTGAAGAATCAATTTTCCTTCCTTAAGTTCACCCTCTTGAGGGGAAGAAAATATTTAAAATATTACTTCCGAGTTTCGCTACAATTTTCTCTGAGGTATCAACGTAAAGAATGTTGACACATAATTTTAATATATTACTTTGGGTAACCAAGTTTGTACTTTTTTGTTGAAGTGGATTTGGATGTTTTAATTATTTACAATATTACATTTTATCTATTCTCATCTTTAATTGGAGGCAGAGGTAACTTTTTATTTTGTAATATTTTTATAAGGAAATATAAAAGTTCGTTTCAACATTAAGCTAATTGAGCAGCTAAGCTTTATAATTAATTATATTATAAAAATATAATAAAATATATTTTAAGAAGCTAATTTACTAATTGCCATATGCCAATAGTCGTACGATTACTGTACCGTCACTAGATTTCATAATCATTATAATTAATTAAGTTATACTGGTAGACTGGGAGCCAAATGGTGTTCGGTATACAAAATGTGAGGGCCGCATGCCGTAGATAGTTTCGGACTTAAAGCTTTTTGCTTATTAATTTGAATGCTGCTCCTGGTAATTGTAATATTACTTATAGACTTCAAATTACAATACAAATTACAATTTGTTTTACAAAAGTTCACCAAAATCCGTTACTTATTTTCAAAGTCACATATCGATATCAGAAACCGTAAATATTGTAACTCAAAAAATTAAAAAATACATTCATTGTACAAATCTGCATCCAATAATTGGAATTTCATAGTTGTAAATTTGTGTACAGCCTCAAAAATTTCCATACAATATTTCCCCTACACTTCAAAATATAATAAATTAAAATAGCGATCACACTACTAAAATATTAATAAGGATAGTAAAAGTTTCTGAAAGCAAAATAGTGTAATATATGGTAAGAATATGTTAAAGTACTTGACAATTTAGTAGAAATGTAAGAGACTCATATCGGAACGATAAATAAGTCCCATTGTCTAACAATGAAGGGTGATGTAATTTAATAGTAGGATTAGACAGTCTGTATTGGCAAGGCTACCGACTATATGAAACTTACTAATGACGTTAGAAAAACTCTATAGAAATCATCAAACGAGGTCTTCATATAAATTGTGGAATAAATCGATAAATGTAACTCGAGAAAATATTAGAGAATATTCGAATAATACTGTGGTATTATATTTTCTACTATGGTTTATACTTTAAATATACAAGACGAAAAAAAAATACGGGTGAAAATTCTCTTGCACTTTTAATGTAACTAAAAATTTGTTCAGTGAGTTAAGCAAATAGAATGTAGCGCCAAATGCTACGGCACTTATACCTCGCTATTTTCAAGTAAATATTTACCAATATCAGATATCCTCCTACCTCTGATTCGTTAGCACTCTATTAGAGAGCTATTTGCCCAAACTAGCTGAGCATCTTCTTCATTCTCACTGTGACATTCTTGTTAGTACCCATCATTCTATATATTATATTACTTAAGTTTTCGTCGGCTAAACTGACTCTGTAAATTCTACGAAATTTAAGAAAGTTTATTTTTTAGTATAATAAAGCCTAACAAAAATATAAAACCTTTTCAAATGATTAATTGGAGTTTTATGAAAAATAACGGACAAGCTATAGTATTAAGCCAAGTTTCGAAACACAATGTCTTTTTTGTCGCTCCATGAATAAATATAAGTTTTTTAATATTCAGTAATCGAAGCCGCAAGTTTTTTTTGTGTTTTCATTTATATTTTTTAGCTTCTGTTCTGTTCTGTTCTACGGTAATGGCGCTTCGAGCGTGCCAGTTGAGCACAATTCACTTCGCCAATGTCACGTTGTTTGGAGAATACACGAAGGAGAATGTACGGTGAAAAAAGAAAATAAGCTTCACACTATAATAGAATGCATGTAAAAAGAGATCCAATAAAAAATCCTTCACATAAAACAAATTTAACCTGTAAGAATTACAGTATATACACATAATACATTGGGTTAGTACTAAATAAAAATATTTTACATGGGTGTTAGTTTATAATCTAATATTATTTATTATACTTAATATATTTACATAGAGGACTAAACACAAACATTAACACACACTGAACATTAAGAGGGCGAGGAACTTTGTTGGGAAGAATATCATACAAGGGACGAGTTAACTAAGGACAAGAGAAAAAGATGTGAGAAGGAGAGCCATCGTCAAGGCCACACCGAATGGTCCCTGACCCTGATCTTAGCCAAATGCACAGGCGTACACGCATGTCCAAGGCGTAAGCGGCATATTGTTGACAAAATCCTTCGATCAATATGTTTTTGAGTAAAAAACCACGGTCGCTTCGGAATATTAGGTTGAATTAGTGCATAGTACTTACCTTTAACTGATTAGGAAATAAATTAAATTAAATAATTATACCTCAGGAAGGACTTTAACAATCTCGACAAATTTTTTTACAACAATTGAACTTGAAGTGCAGAATATATAATCAATAAATTATAAGTAACCATCGAGTCGCATTGTAGAAATAACAACAACCATGACAGTAGTTGTTGGTCAAAGGTTACCTTACATGTTGAATCGTAAAGTAATTTACACTTTTCGCGTTTACCGATTGAAGTTCTACAACATCCTTTCTTGCAATAAGCATAGCAGTCGTTAGTAATAAAGTTAAAGTTCGAATCATATGTTACTGAAGAAAGATGAAATATTTAATTCTATTATTCGAACCAAAGTTATGGTGCAAATTAAACGTATTTCACTATTGTTGTGTGCTTTTTATTATACGTTATGTGTTGAATAAAGTAATGTAAGCAATGACTGACATTAAAAAATAAAACAATATTTTGCACCGAAAAAATTGATCAGTTAGTTAAAAAAAGTTTCATTTTAGTCAATGTACATTACACAATATACGACGTCATTGACACACATCTTTACATATTGGGGATAAATTGAAATGTTACAAGAAATAGAATCTTAATGTGATTTTCACATTTCACATTTTTTCAATATCGTAGTGTCTCAACATTACATTACTTGTTACTAGTCATATGTTCTCATCAAGGGACTTGGAAATTCTTAAACGCCTTTAAAAACTTATTCACATTGACAACTCATTAATATGAGATGTGCGAAAATATTTCATATTTCATAACTTTCTACTTAATTTAGTATATAATGTTAATAGTTGTGTAGTTGGATTATTATTTATTAGCTTCACGTTTTACTCTTTTCGTAGCAGGATAAGCAGGTGGAATTGAACCGTGGTAATATAACCGTGGTGTGTGCAGAAAATATTATATTATCTATATATAATATGTAATTCAGATTAGTCTCACAAATTTCGTCTCATTAACTTTTAAATGCATGACAATAATTATATTCAATAGAATATTTCTGTTTCCGTTTCACAATCATGAATTAATGTCGTATAATTAGGCAAATCCGCTTTTTCCGGATATCCGCTAATTTATTTTATAATAACGGCGTATACAATTTATAATAATATCTGCATAATTGCTCTGTCGCATCAATCCTGTTTAAGAGAGAGGTTTGAGCTAATATCATTTTATTTCTAAATGATAAACATAAAATTATAGAAAAATGTTTTTGAAAAGAAAATAGTTCCCTAACACAAAAAGCTATTCTAATTTTCCCAGGTTTATTATATTTATTTTGTGTCTTTAATTCATTTAAGTATAGCTATAAATTATATATGTTGACTATATTATTTCAGGATTACATATTTTTTAAGTTTTTTTTTCCGTAATAAACATATACATCATTATGATATTTAAGGATTCAATTTCCGATTTTATCCTTTGTACAAAGAAACAAAGAGGTCCTAAAAGATTCAGTTTCTTTTTGTAATTTAGAATCCGGAAGTTTAGTGAGGTAAATCGAAATTTAGCAATTTTAAAAGAAAAAAAGCAAAAACAATGCACATTGTTCCATAATTCTTTAAACGCTTCTACTTTTAACAAACAAATTAATTGAGCCCTCGGATATTACAATTTACACTGTCGTTTTTGGCAGAGTTCTTGATAAGGAGGCCACTACCACTGGTGGAGCGTAATGGTTGCGACCCAACAATAGCATAATACTTGTTGAAAGTTTTAATTGTACGAATAAGTCGTAACAGAGACTAAAATTTTCAGTGCGTATATTTTAAAGATAATTTGGAAGTACAGTTACATTTGATATACGTGATCTTTAGTTTTTATTTGAAGATATTAATTATAGCTTTAGACTGTAAGTGCGATTATTGTGTTTTGGATTCGCACTTTGGAGTGTTATTTTCTCCTTCTTTATAAACTGAGAACGGCGTCGAGCTTCTGCACCCACCAAATAGTGTTTTGAAATTGTACAGAAAACGGAGAGCAGAGTTAACCTTTATATCTCTATCTGATGACCTGCCTCCTCCTGATTACCTCTCAATGTGTTATATGAGTGCTTCTTCGGAGACTTACAAAGTATAAATCTGTAAAAAAACATATATGTAACAATGTGAAGATATAATTTGAAGGAAAATAAGAACATAATATCTTTTCAATTTCTTTATGTATGGAATACTGCGCTTTGGGAGTTACTACGTCTGTACTTTAATCAAGGATCAGATTATATAATAGTATAAAAAAATCATATTATTTGTAAAGTCGGCAAAAGGAGTACTAAGACAGTCTATTTCATATTTTCTGTTCAATTTTTGTACCATTGTTGGTTGATCATCGTTGTTATGGTTCGACGATAGAGCGTCTGACTGGTTATAAAAGGTACCTTTTAGACGCTCTGCCATAGAACATTAATTGAGCGAGTGAGGAGCGCAGCGACGAGCGAAGCTCTCTGTTAGTGGGGGTCTATGCATTCTTTGTTCGCTAACTCCTCCTAGACCACTGAACCGATTTTGATCGGATTTGTTTTAAACGATCACTGTGGTCATGAGGAGTGCCAACATATATAAAAAACTGTGATCGGACATGTCCTTGAGGAATAATTGAGAAAAAACCAACAAAATTCGATTTTCATTGAAAATGCATTGGATTAGCTTGCGCGTGCAATTTGTTTACATTTAGTCGAGTTACGGCTCGATTTGAGAGCAAAGCTTTTGCCAAATTTGTCGTGTAGTAGTCCGATTTAGGCCATTTTTGAACAATTTTTCACTCCACATATAATTTTGCATACATTCTAATTCGGTTTGTCAAGAAAGTGTCTTTATTGTACCGCTTCCGCGCTCGCTCAATTAACAGGCCGGATGGGCTGAATACCTAGTAATTATAAATTTAAGTATATCTCAACGAAAAACGTATGCTGTTACTGAGATTTGTTATTTTCTATATTAGCATATTTTTAAAAGCATTTAGCGTTTAGACAACTATCGTGGAGAAGGACTGATTGTGATTGTAGAAATCGTCCCACTCAGGCGAATCCATTATTCCCTCACACTGCTAAGACGATACACAACTTTGAATTAAACTCTACCTACTGACTCTATGTCAGGAGAAAAGAGGGTTTTTATGATTATAACAGTTCTTTCTGCTTAACCTGCTACTTGTATAAAATAAAACTAAAAAAGGAATAATTAAACTTTAAACTTATATGTAAGTTATGATATTTTCACTTAAAGAAATCTAAGGTACAAATTTCAGCACCAATTAATGCATCGATCACATTAATATGGTGATTTGACGTTGATAGATCTTTTTAAGATCGGAAAATATTCTGTGTTCCCTAATGGTTTCGTCAATTGTAACATAACTGTTTCGTCAATAATAGCACCTTTATAAGTATTTGAGGACAGTTTAACTCAAACTAATTAATAAAGTTTTATTTATTTTAATTGCTCTTCTTTTTGTATAACGGAATGACTTATTACTAGGTCATACTTTTTGTCATCTATAAAATGTTCAAGAAAAAAAAAATACCGCGCCATCTTTACAAATAATAAAAATGTTATATTTCAATTTTATATTTTGTAAAATATTACAACAAATCGCAAATTCAAATCAAAGTCATTTTATAAGAGTAAACGCAATAATTATATTGATTACAGAATAACACGATATGTATACGAGACTCGTAACCAAAATATTTACACCACTTACTGATCGGGGCTTAGAAAAAATACTTTTTAAATTCGTATTTTGTGTAAATATTTCATATTGGTTTGATGAAAAACCTTGGCGTTCACATAAAATATACGAAAAATCCGGAATAGCCTACAAATGTTTAAGAACAGGCTTTTGAGGTAAAGAGAAATTACATTGAATGATATCGTATCGGAATAAACATCTTCTTTTACGGACGCCTAAAAGAAGCGTAAAGTATCGAAAGAAGCTTAATGAATACGGCAAAGAACATAAACACAAAGAATATAGTATATTATATTATTATTTTTATACTGTATACAAGGAAAGGTAAGGCGATTTACATTTATCAATATTGAATAAGGAAAACCAGCTTACGCAAAATTGCAGCTTTTTTTTAGCTTCACGCTTTATCTCGCACATTTAAATTGCAGTTAATTTTAAATTTTAGCTAGTTTTATAAACATAATATAAAATATATCTATGTATATGTTATATTATCTGTATTTATTTGAGTTTATACCAGAATAAATATTAATAGCGTAATTGAAAGATTTTTATCTTTGACGTTGAATTCCGCTATTAATTGTGTAAAGTCTAGAAATTTTTCCAAGGGACTTGCTCTGTTATATAACTGAGTGTTAAAATATACTTTATTAATTTAAGAAGTCTCGTTATTGTATGAAATATATTTGAATGATAAATTTCATACAAAATGACTAAGACTAAGCCTTCAATTACGTTGACTAAACAATTTGATACGATTCAAGATGATATTTTCCAAGTAATGTCAGGTGATAAAGATGTAAGATAGATCTGGATATTTGACATTAATGTCAACTTTATCTTGACAGGGGAAAAATATAGTGATGTTATAAGAGTTCCAATATTCTAAAACAAATCAAGAAAATAATAATTACATATATTACATTCACCGACCGAGTAAAGTTAAAGTAGAAAAAAAAACGTTTACACGTTTACAATACTACGTCTACGTCTACAACTACGTCTTAATTTTTTTATTATGCTTGCGTCTTTATAATTACACATTAAATTTCACAACAATTGCGGAGTGATGAGTTTAAAAACGACCGACTATCAGGAAACAGCAAACTGGATATCTGCTCAGCCATCATCATTACTGAAACTAGCTCGTTCAGCGATGTAGCATTCGAATGTAAACAGTCTAATCACGCTATTACAGCTACAAGCGCTATGAAACGTAATGAAGTGATTACGCTTAAATTATTTATTTTAAAATAATAATATAAATAGTAAATTGTAATAATTGAGATAATCACATCTCATGATATGCAATTCATCGACTCCAAACTCTTCCTTGCCCATATTAGCTTGTTTACTAAAGACTAAAAAAATGAAATAAAATTTAATAAAACTATTACATGCAGCGAATTTAGATTAAAAGTAAAATCAATAAGTTTACTTTTTACCTGATTTGAAAATGGAGGAAAATTATGTTATAGGTATTATATATTATTGTTTGTTACGTGATTATTATAAGAATGTATTTTTATTATACTGTTTCATGTGGTACGTCGTTTTTGATCAAACAATATAGAATTTAAATTTCTATTTTCACTTGTATCTACTCAAGAATATTATTATAGTCATTGAATAGAAGCAAAGTAAAAACTAAAACTATAAAGTAGAGAACATAATGACTTAAATAATGACAATTTTAAATTGGATTCATCTCTTTTTAATTAATATGTATTACTTCAAAAAAAAATTATTGTAATAAAATAACGACCAATAAAATTAACTCTTTATAATATATTTATAAAATCCTAAAACGAATGTATTTTTGTAGCAGGTAACTAGGAACTACTAAATTAAAACAGTTGGCCAAAGTTAAATTTTCTAACTCTTTAATCTAGGACTATCCGTACGGTCTGTATGTACTTTAATTTGTTGGTTCAGAATTTCCCAATGAATGAAGCGGTGAATGGACAATAGAGGCATATCTGAAGCGATTGTCCTTTCATTTAGTTAAATTCCACAAATGCAATCTACGTTTAAATACGTAATACAGAACATACGGTTTTAATTTTAATAAAATTTTAATTTTAATAAATATATTTCTACTAGCGTACAACATTTCATTTGATGTACAAGTGAATTACTACAATTATAAGATTTCTGTTATATTTTGTATCGCAAACTTTCGGAATAGGTTCTATTGCATTATCTTTTTTGAAAGCACGTGGATCTACCAGTATTGCGTTTTATTATAATTAATTATCATCCGCTTCAGTAATAGTTATAGACAAATAAGCAGCAATAAGGATATGTGCACAATCCTACTTGTAATATTTACCTTAACTACAACATCTTTACATTTTATTTTTAAGCAAATTAAGTTAAAAATTGCAAATAATAGATACATTTAAATGTAATATTGTCAAACTATGATATATTTGAAATATTTAAATAAGACAAACAATTGATAGAAACGGCACCAAACTTAACGTCAACACATTTTCCGTTAAAAGCTTTTAAAAGTTTTATCATTTACAGTATAAGTGACGTCGAGATGTGATGAAGTGATATACGTGTAAAAAATGTATATGTAATATGTGCTTGACGTGGTAATGATGATGGAAGGCGAGATAGCTAATTGTATGTAGTTATCATACTTTTTACCTTGTAACTTTTTATCCTGTATTATTCAAAAACTTTGTTAAGCTATTTCTTTAAAGAAAAGAAAAAGAAATTGGAGGAAATAAATAAATTATGTACAGTAACTACGTCTCCATGTTGTTGTTATAATTTAGGTGTTTGCCTAATTTTTGTAACATCATTTATATTTGTACTCAATTTACTTAAATATTATATAGTGGAGTCTTGTTATCGTATGTCAATTTAAAACATTTTAAAATATCGTACTCTCATAATTATGCATTATGAGGGACAAATTAGCGCTGAAGGTGTATAAATCCTTCATCACCTAGTTTCCTTAAATGAAGATTAAAACAAGGAGACGTTACATGTGTATATGTAATCATAATCATCCAGAGAATAATTGACCATTGCATATTTCTATATATAACACTATATACATAATTATATGACTGCAACACTATATACACATATGCTTAGTTACAAATCAGTGTTGAAGACACCTTATCTTGGCTTATATAAATAACCTCTCTCATTACGTACCCGAATGGAGTAGCAACAGATACAAGGCAATTTGCATGTGTGGAAAGCTACTATCGCTTATCTTGTACCTAGATTTATCTGAAGCACTCAACCTTACGATTTGCCCTTCATCAGTAAAATATTGTTGTAAATTATTGCGGTTGAGTGTGTTAGTGCAAACAAGCTTGTTGTGCGTGTTTTTGTAAGTTTAAAAATCAAATTCAGATACGTGTATGCATTTACTGTACGTTACAGTAAGGTGTTTCCAAAACGCGTATAATTACATTAAACGTTTGAAATTGGAGATCTAAAATATGCTTATTTTTAACAATTTTAAAACATAGTGTATAGCTTTGTGTCTTATCGTACACATTGAACCACTGATAACCATGTGATCAATAGCGGAGCTCAACGCTGCAACTTCTATTACCACAGATGTTATCTTCTTAATGTTCTAGACAACTAAGTAATAATTTTAAATACCAAAATTTATGAAAATTAATATTTTATCAAATCATAAATATGTAAAAATGTTGTGAATTCCCTACACTTGTTATATATTTGACATAAAAACAAAAATATTGTTATATTTTATATTTTTATTAATATAAGCTGAACAAAATTTAACATAAATAGGTTTTATGAAGTTTTTATTTTTTCAATTTTCCCATCTACTATTTATGGTCAGTCTCATCATATACCAACGGTTGCAAAATGACAATATTTTGCGCATTCGCATTGATGTATCGACGTAACTTTGGCTCCGAGTTACGAGTATATCGTTAATGACGATTTCGGTCCCAAAAGTTACTCCATTGTGGCTGAGCCGCGTGGCTTTACCCATTATTACCATAAGTCTTTTCTTTACGAGTATATAATTTAAATAAGGTACAATAACAGAATAATTACTTCACTTGTGCCGTAGGTTCCACGCCCTGACCGAAGCCCGTCTCCCTATACCACTATGGGCCCCAGATTCTAAAAATTTATATATATATATAAGTAATTTGTGTCCACAAGCTATTGAAATATTATAACGGTATATGTTACAGATTATATTTGTTTAATATTTAATTAAACTTTTGCCAACAGCTTTAACTCAATCATATTTAATCACTCTGGAAATAAATATGAGTTGTTTATGACACATGACGTATTCCAACTGCCCGAAGTCACACTGACGTGAGATATAGGTTACAATGCGCTACATTAAAACAAATGACTGTGAAAAAATAAAAAAAATATTCTGTGACCTTCTATATGGTTTAGTGGTAATTGTTACCAGGTTCACAAGTCACCAGGTTCGTAATATAAGTATAAATTCCATCTATTTATTACGTTACCGTAAGTCTTAAATTTAAGAGATGATATAATCCTTAGGTCCTTAGGAAATTATAGTTGTGGGTACGAATCCAATTTCAACCTCAAACGGTGTGAGATTTAACCACAGACAAGTCAATTAACTGCGAGATCCACAATAGGTAGATAACAAAATTATTAACATTATATATTTATTTATAACAATAAAAATTGGGTTGAAAGCTCGAAACGGAGTGTCTTTACACTGGGTTCCAATCGTTTCTGCAGTTCCATCTTACCACCTTGCTACTACTGCGGGATGAAGCGAGAAGCAAAAAAAATATATAAATTTCTTTAAAATTAATCCACCTTCCTTCTTTTGAGATATTGTGTTTTTGAAAGACGTTAGGTTGAAATTGCATAAAATCTGACTTATCCCATTCTTCATTTTATATTGATTTAATTCACAAATTTGTTGTCCTTTAAGCTCGGTTAGGCCTCAGTTCTGAAAGCAATTTGTTAACTTCGACCTAGATGTTTTTGTTGGGATCAAGTGCCGGGGAAAGATTCAAAATTAAAATCATCAATCAATTTCAATCACAATGACCAATGATTATTTGATATCAATCTATATATATATATATATATATATATATATATATATATATATATATATATATATATATATATATATATATATATATATATATATATATATATATATATATATATATATATATATATATATATATATATATATATATATATATATATATATATATATATATATATATATATATATATATATATATATATATATATATATATATATATATATATATATATATATATATATATATATATATATATATATATATATATATATATATATATATATATATATATATATATATATATATATATATATATATATATATATATATATATATATATATATATATATATATATATATATATATATATATATATATATATAAAATCTCCTCCTCTCCGCCACAACGGTCCTCTATCTGTATTTATTATCGTTTATTAAATTAAGATGAATAATGTTATTCTTCTTCATAGGCTAAGTCATATAATTTGTAATATAAAATCTTATATGTATATTTAACATTTACTCAAATATCAATTTTGTTTCAATGAATTCGCTTTCCACTATTGGTATAACAAATTTAGGCTTTAAACAATATAGCTATATATATATATATATATATATATATATATATATATATATATATATATATATATATATATATATATATATATATATATATATATATATATATATATATATATATATATATATATATATATATATATATATATATATATATATATATATATATATATATATATATATATATATATATATTAAGCTATATTGTTTAAAGCCTAAATTTATTATACCAATAGTGGAAAGCGAATTCATTGAAACAAAATTGATATTTGAGTAAATGTTAAATATGCATATAAGATTTTATATTACAAATTATATGACTTAGCCTATGAAGAAGTTATAAGAATAACATTATTCATCTTAATTTAATAAACGATAATAAATACAGATAGAGGACCGTTGTGGCGGAGAGGCGCAGAGTCTACCTATAAACGCAACGGCTTGTGGGTTTGATTCCCACTCGGAGAGAATGATTTTTTCATTCCCAATTTCTTTGCTCTGGCAACTAGGCAAAGCATCGCGTTGTGTTCTGCCACAAAACACACAGTGCCACAAGAAAGCGAAGTCATTAAAACAAAACGTATATTTGTTTAGATGCTCAATTTTAATAAAAAAAAATATTATTTTATATTTGATGTTCTTAAATTTTGAACTTGACTATTATTTTAATATATCTTTAATTAATAATTTTAAAGTTGATTAAAATATTACATTCAAACCAATGATTAGAAAAGTAGACGAAGTATTCCTTTAATTACTTCTTCTTCTTCTTCTCTTTACTAATGGCGTTTCGAGCGTGCCAGTTGAGCACAATTCACTTCGCCAATGTCACGTTGAATGGAGAACACACAAAGGAGAATGTACGGTAAAAAGAGAGATATCATTACACAGTTGGAGTATGCATGTTTAAAAGAGATCCAGTTTAAATCCTTCACCTATAACAAAATCACAGATATCTACAATATATACAGATAATAAATGGGGTTAGTAATAAACAATATATTTACATGGGTGTTAGCTTATACTCTAATATTGTTATATTTAATATATTTACACAAAAATTTACACAAAGGACTAAACACAAACATTAACAAACATTGAACATTAAGGGGGCGAGGGACTTTAAGAGGGAGGACATCATAAATGGGGCGAGCTAATTTGGGGCAAGAAAAAAGGATATGGGCAGGAGAACCGTCGTCTAGGCCACATTCACACAGTGAATGGTCCCTGACCCTGATCTTGGCCAGATGAATAGGTGTACATGCATGTCCAAGGCGTAAACGACAAATTGTTGAAATAACTTTCCGTTCTGCAAATTTTTGAGAGTAAAACCAAGGACGCTTTGGGATATCAGGTTGAAGAAATGCATAATATTTTCCTTTCTGAGATTTTGACGTATCCCAGTATTTAGACCAGGACTTATCCAAATGAGTTCTTGCAAGAGACAACAGATCATGAGCCGAATTAACAAAATGTTCCAAGGTACCACACTGGACAGCTAATTTAGCACAAGAGTCTGCAGATTCGTTCCCACTGATTCCAGAATGGCCTGGGATCCAAACCAGAGTAATATCCAAACCCTTGAGATGACATGAGTATAATTCTTCACGAATCCTTAAAACAATTGAAGATCTTAATTTACTTTGAAACGGGTTACCCTTTATAGCCATTAAGCAGCTTAGTGAGTCAGTAAAAATAACAGTTTGTTTAACGTTATGGGACTGTGAGAACAGGATTGCTTCTAATAAAGCAACAGCGTCACCTGTAAACACTGAGGACTCGGGGGGACATTTGAATTGTAAAATAATTTTGAATTTTGGAATCCAGCAAGCTGCACCAACACAGCCTTCTTTTGAAAGCTTTGAAGCATCAGTGTAGATGTGTAAGTAATTCAACCATTTTTCATTTACTGCCTCTAGAAATTTTGTGTTAGTGCCCGGATCACCCTTGGTCAAGCCAAGATCTGTGATGATATGTGGAAAATAAACCAATGCATTGTACGGTGTACAATACAAAGGATTAGATGGAAAACGTGACAGAGGATTTGGAAGATTAGTGAACTTAAGGAAGCTATTAAGCAGGTATGGTAAAGGCTTATTACGGGGTAATAGGCCAGCTAGCTCAGTTAGCTTAGACCACAGAGGATGGGACGAAAGCTGCAGCATTTTACCCACAAATCGGTCTGCAAGGAATTGTCTACGAATAGGCAAGGGGGGATCAACACATTCCACTTGAAGTGCGTTGGTAGGAGTAGACTTCATTGCTCCTAGGATAATGCGCAGGCATTTGTACTGAATACGATTAAGTTTTTCTGTGGCTACTTTGTTGAATGGGTCCAGAACAAATAAAGCATAATCAATATGACTACGGATAAGAGCACCGTACAGAAGCTTTTGAGTATAAGGGTGTGCACCCCACCACACACCAGATACAGCTCTTAAAGCGTTAATGCCTTTTTCGCATTTTTTACTGAGATATTCAGCGTGCGCAATTCCGTTCAGTCGTTTATCGAGTACTATGCCAAGAAATTTCGCAGTATCCGTTACCTGAATAGGAGTACCATCATACATTATATGAAAATTTGGAGTACTCCTCTTTTTAGAGAATACCACAACTTGGCACTTTGCAATGGATAGTGCAAGGCCATGATTAAACAACCACTGATCAAGATAGTGCAAAGCAGAATTTAAGCGAAAAGTTATGTCCTGTACAGAATTTGAGCTGTAATAAAGGACGATGTCATCAGCATATTGAAGGATGTTACAAAAATTGTTAACAGCTAATTCGAGGTCATGTGTATAAATGTTATATAACAGAGGACTAAGAGCGGAACCCTGAGGAAGACCTTTCCAGACAAGTCTGGAAGGTACAGTAAGAAGCGGATTCCTTTAATTAATCAACACAGATAAGTAGGTACACATGTCAAAAGCTCAATAGTGAAAGGTCGGGGTCACCCTCAGTTAACACTACAACTAAAAGCAATCAAGTTATAATCTTAATTAAAATTGTTCGCCTTCAGTAATATAGACTTCGTTTGTTTTTCATATATTGAGATCTTGACTGCGCCGTCTCAACGAATGTTTGAATTTATAAATTGTATTTTTTTAAATAAATTTATTATGTATACCATGATATATGTCAAAAAGTATTTATATACAATTCATACTTCTTGAGCTTAACGGTTTATCCCAATTATGGAAGAGGAGGTAGAGAGAACGTAATGAAGTAACTCTGGGGTCTGCTTTCCATCTACCTTGTATAAGTAACTGATTGAGTGATGTGTTTTTAATTTTTAGATATAATTTTTTAACCTAAACATGCATTCATAATCCTTTTCTATACAGATTTACGCTTTCCTTTAAGAAAGTTATTTCATACAATTGTTTATTTTAGTTGTTTCATAAAATATTATTTTAATATTTTATACTTTTAAGAAACTATGTAAAAATCTATTTTTAACACTTCTATTTAGTTAGGGACTAAACTGAACAAATTGAAGAAAAAAAACATTATTTGAAATGCGTAATCTCTTTTGTACCCAAAACCGCCACGTTAATCGCATATGGCTGATGATAACTGATAAAAATTAAAATTATTGAATTTAAAATCATTGCTAATATCTGATCTATGTAAACTCTTTCTAAGGTTATAAATTAATTGCAATATAATTTTATTGTCAATACATAACATTGAAAACAAAAGCTCGTCAAATTGATCTAACGACGAAACTTGGGCTTAAATCTGCATCATCAATCACTTTCTAAATCCTTAAAGTTGGCCCATTGTGGGCGAGATGAGAATACAGGTTTGTATTGCTATATAGCAAAGCCCACTTTCGAGCTTTCTCGATAAAAAAAATATATAAAAGTTTATTATGTTAAGCAGTAGTGTATTGTTTATATATGAAATTGTAAATCGTTCAAAGTACAGTTTATATTATATATATTTGATGCATTTTAATTATTAATTGAAATCATTTTATATATTAATATATATAAAATAATTTTAATTGCACTGCATTTAGATTTAGTTTGACATATTTTTTATATAAATAATTATTAATTAATTGTTGTAATTGTTATATTAATACTATATTACTTCTAAATTGTATTTTTTTTAATAAAGTTATTTTAAAACACGTAAATGACAATCCTTTTCAATAATATTTTGGACGGACGCCAGCCTCGAAGTAAATTATATGCAGCTCCGCATCCATCTGTAAAACTTCTTGAGCAAAGTATTGAGCATACAGAAAAATGTAAAATGATTCTTTAAAGTTTTGCGTAAAAAAAAGAGCATTAGCAAATGAAATATAGAGACAGCCATGTCAAATTTTAGTTTAAAATTATTTATTATTTTCTATTAAAACACTAAAAATGACATTATAGCACAGTAACAGCGTCTGACTATGAATATGACGGATATGGGTTCAATTTTTACTCGGGGTATCGAATTATTTTCGTTTTTCTGGTAGTAAGACAGTTTTGTACTAGTAAAATTTTGGCTATTTGGTACTTTCCATAATTGGCCCTTTATATATAGCCATAATATGAAGACAGTATTTAAATTATATATTTTTACAATGTATATTATAACTATGTAATTTGAAATACAAAACAATTTTAATTGTTACGCGATAGCTACTTTCAAGGTCATTGTCTGTAGAATTGGAGAGTTCATAATACAAATAAATAGTATAATGTAGTAAATTGCCTCATATCGACAAATCTATCACAAATAAATAAAAAAGGAAAGAAATAAGCAATACTTCAACAACTGATCTTCTCACTTAGGTCCTGACCTGTCAAATACAAGTAATATATGACGCGTGAGATAAAAGCTATTGATTCCCCAAGGCTTTCCATCCATCATGCTTGACCCCATTGTGTTTGTGTCCAGATTCTATTACGTCACTTATAATTATTCATTAAATTGTTCAGCACTTGACTTAATTGTAATCAATATTAAAGATGCGGGAAATGTAGTGTTTCAGCACTGGGCAGTTTAGACCTTATGTATGTTTTAATTAGTTATTTAATAACCGAGGACCGTCGTGGCGCAGAGGCGCTACGTCTGCCTGTAACGCGACGGTTACTGGGTTCGATCCCCAGTCGGAGAAGATGGATTTTTCTATTTCCATTTTCTTCGCTCTGGCATCTAAGGCAAAGCGCGGCGTTGAGTTCCGCCACTCAACACGCAATGCCTCGAAAACGGCGGAAAGTACGGAGTAAGCAGGGACTAAGTAACGGAGTGTCTTAACACTAGGTTCTTATATAGTTCCTGCAGTTCCCTCTGCCTACCCTGCCATGTGCGGGATAAAGCGTGAAGCTAAAAAAAAAAGAAAAAATGAAAACAAAAAATTTAATAATTAACTAAATTTTATTTATTAAGTATCACAGTCTTCTCTACACATATATCTTTCATGCACTTCAAACCATAAAATATTTAGTGACTAAATGAATTTCGTGTACTTGGCTCATTTTTAATATTGTTTGATTGATGTTTTATTAATAATTTTTTTAACTCCCGCTTACTTTCATAAAAATATCATAATTTTTCACTTGCGCAAGTAGAATACAAAATGAAGATATTTTTCAATAAGAAATATTTTACTTTATTTTTAGATTGAAAATTATTATTAATATCGGCGCTGTACAGTGGATGTAGTAAGTTCGATTTTTATTAAAAGTAATGTTTTTTTTACTGTGGAATAGTAAAAAGATATTTTTACTTTTCAAATTGAATGGTACTAGGACACATACTACAAATAAAGGTGTATTATATATGTATGTTTAATTTATAACAATAACATCACTACAATACAAACTGTCTCACTGTAAGTGCGATAGTTCTGGGAAATTAACTATTTATATTTTCACGCTATGGCTTTCAACACGCATATCTTAAATTTTAAGGGAAAGTTAAGTATCTTAACAGAGTCTCTCAACACTTTGCTACATAGTTTCTGCCTACAATACTATATACAATATACAACGGGAAGATCTAAAAAACCTTTCGTAAACTAAAATTTTTTATAATCCTTCACACTTCACTTAGCTGATTTAGTTTAATCGATGAACAAAAATATGAAATTATGGAAAAGTTTAGCAAAAAGCTCTTTACTTCCATATTGTAAACTTCAGCTAACTAGACTTTGATCAAACGCCTGAATATTCAAGCTCTGCTGATTATTAAGTACACTTGCATGGTTGCAAAACTTATTTTGTTGGCAATTTGAAGGTTAAAATGCTTTAGTGCTTACAATGTTATTTAAAATTCGTTTCAACAACTAAATATTTTTTGAATATTGTTACAAAATGAAAGTAATGTAGAACTATTATTATTAAAATGAGTTTTAAGAATAATTTGAGATTCCATAAAAACCTTTACAGTAATGTAATGAAGAAAACATACGGAAATATTCCTGTATTAATATATTCAAAATTTTTAAAAATTTCAACTACGTTAAAGTTATTTTACAAATAATAACATACAAGCATTCAATTATTTCTATATTTTATATTAATCTCTAAAATAAACAAATTTACTTCATGTTTTCCTTTAAGTCTACTTCTGTTGCCTTCCATACAGACTTTAAATAAGATTATTAATATGCAGTATTCTTAAAATAACAATCTTATAACAGTTTATGTTATTTACGCTTCGCCATTTTTAAGTCGTACAGGAATGAAACTGAACTCGCCGCAAACAGCTATCTGTCTTGTTCATTCAGAAACGCTTTATTTGTTAAAAGATTTATTTGTTGAAGTGTAATATTACGTTTAAGATACCAAATGAAATCTTTAATTCATAAATAACATTTGCTTATAATTTGTAGCCGCTATAAATCATTAAAAGTAACCGAAAAAGCTGACTTTAACAAAGGGTTTAAATATTACGAAAAATTTGATGAATGAATGTAAATGTTACTAAATTATTAAACATTTACTTAATACTGTGTGAGGAAAGGTGCAATTAAACTGATGAATGGTACCGAAGCATTGTTAGAGCACTTGAGTGAAGCGCGAACACGTGGCCATATAGCAAAATAACATTCATTAACACATCTTCTATCGAAACCATGTTTATTACGTAATTTTGTCTAAGTAAGGCGATATTCGTACATGAAGCAGGAACATAAATTGAGTTTTCTGGTCTTATATCTATCTATCTAGTCTGTCTATCTATCTATCTGGTCTTATATCTATCTAGTCTGACATAAAAATAATTTCAGATAAAATTTAAGACATTAAGATATTAAATTATTGTTATGTAGAATAAACTGACAATTAGTGCTTAGTTTGTTTGTGTGTGACTATTTATAGTGACTTTGAATGTTATATAGTAAGACAAAGCACGGCGTTATGTTCCGCCACTCAAGCTGGTAACGGATACTTTTGATACTAAGTTCCCTCAGCAAGCAAAATGTAACTAAGTTTATTCTTAATTTACAATTTATTTCTTTATTTAAATATATATATATACACATATATATATATATATATATATATATATATATATATATATATATATATATATATATATATATATATATATATATATATATATATATATATATATATATATATATATATATATATATATATATATATATATATATATATATATATATATATATATATATATATATATATATATATATATATATATATATATATATATATATATATATATATATATATATATATATATATATATATATATATGTATATAGTAGTATTTATGAACTACGCTCTGCTACCAGAAAATGTATATAGTATATAATGAATATAATGAACCGCGTTCTGCTACCAAAAAATATATATTGAATAGTGGGTAGGGGTCAGCAATTGTGGAAGCGTGCTGAAGTGGAGGTTATTTATTAATTATTTACCTTATAGTCGGTTTTAGGATAATAGAAATTGTACAGTACCTTATCTTCATAATTCACAACACAAACACTGATTGTCCACGTGGAATGTTTCACATTAGTTTTCTTCACTTAGGATTACTTGCACTATTATCTTTTGTAGGTTTTGTCTTTGTCAGGTTCAATATCAAGAGGGAATACACAAAAGGGAAATCAAATAAGGCTCTCGACAACTACTGGCTGACCGCTCGCGCCGGGAGTTGGCACCAGACTTTTACGACAACCCGCGCGGGGGTCATCGCAGGGGGCGGCACAAATAGGAATAAACATAGCCCCCGCCCTAAACATCTAATGTTTACGAGAAAATGGGAGTAACTAACTAATAGGTAGACGAACTAATTTGGTTAAGGCTCTCTTTAGGATACCTGTCGATGTCTTAACATCGACCACACGCACAACGCTATCTTTACCAGGATAAATTTGGGAAATGCGACCACGTCGCCACTGTAAAGGGGGTAAATTATCATCTTTGATGAGGACTAGCTCGCCTACTGTTGGAGGATTCACTGGATCAGTCCACTTCTGCCTAGTCTGCAGAGTGTATAGGTACTCTAACTGCCACCGCGACCAAAAATGTTGAGTTATCTGTTGCACTACTTGAAAACGGGTTAAACGATTAATTTTTACATTGTTATAGGGATACTCAGGCAAAGCACTAAGAGGTTGGCCAATCAAAAAATGACCAGGCGTCAAAATTTCTAGATCGTTAGGGTCATTAGATAAGGGACATAACGGCCGGAAATTTAATACCGCTTCAATTTTAGCAAAAATTGTAGTTAATTCCTCGAATGTTAAAGGAGTTTCATAAACGACCACCGACTCTGATGATTCCTTCTTTGTCAAGAAAGAGTGAGAGTCGTCTTAGGGAAGACCGCAAGGAAACGCTACGCGCTAACGCGATAAGGATACAGAAAGCTCAACGGGTAAGTTTCGGGTTTTATTTATAAATCTCACCATCGTTATCTAAGGGGTAAGCAATCATGGTTTGAGGGGTCTCTTCGACCTTCCAGAATCTCTCGATGAGACAGGATAAGGATATTCCAGTCATGGGGGGCTCTAATTCACCATAATCGGCAGCGACTGGACCGCAAACAATATAACCAAAAATTGTTAGAATAAATGCATAGGCCGTTTAAGTTAATATTTTATCTTGTAATAAAGTTCGGCACCGCACACGGTCAAGCACCCAATATCTAAGCTATCGGGCCCGCTCTTATAGTAGGTCCAGCAAGAAAATCACTACTAGGAAAACACACGACTCAGGGAACTCAACTCAGTATGCGTACCGTCAATCACATCTATCAACCATAGCAGAGGTTTGACCCCTCAGGAGGAATATCAAAGTTTAACACACGGGAAATAGAACCAGGGAACACTAAAGGAAATTCTATGCACGTACCGGGGCACAGGAGGGGAGATGGTCAAATTGAGGTAATAACAACAAGATCGGTTGTAATGAGGCACCCCGTGTGCACGGTATCACATAGGCACGCGGTCTTCAATAAAATAGCCCTAGCCGTTTTAACGATGTACTTAACAGTATGCATAATATAAGGGATTGGGTGAGATATTAAGGCCAGGGGAGAGGGGGAGTAATTACAATATCTAAGCTATTGTGGGTCCTATCTTCTCTATTCTAGGATTATCACCGCATATTTCTAATATTTTCAACCTGTCCTATGATTTTCAACCTTTCCTAGGTTGGGGCGGAGCATTTTCTCTGGGAGAGAACCTCTCTGGGAAATGTCGTGGGGGAGCGCTGAGGTTGCGAAGAGGGGAATATTTCTTATGCTGGCCCCCGCCCTATGGGCCCGCGGGTAGAAGCAGGACGGGTACGCGATAATTGCGTCTATTCACATTTGAATTATAATTCTACTTGCATTGATGAGGTAGTATACATTGGGTTACGTATCATAAAACATAGATAGTGTTTGATGGGATGAGCGACCGCAGGTTGAACATATTGTAGTCCCCCCTTGCACATAAGAATTGAATTGTTGGGTGTCAAACCCCTAGAGACTAACGGGAATGTTTTATACAAATCCCCGATCTTTCTCTAGATTCATATCTCTAAATTGGGACATTCACGGAGTAATGGGAAGAGGAAGCACACAGGTAACTTTTTAACTATTAATTTATTACAGTAATATTTTTTTGTCCTATTTTTAACATAGTGGAGGGAGGAAGCCGCAAAGTAAGTAGGTTAGGTAATAGTACTTTTAATTCCGCGTCCAGGTAGAATCTCAAGGGAGGTATTGCCAACGTTGTCATGGTGACGACATTCGTCT
>JAZFAU010000096.1:410000-526961 GCA_037178615.1 Dione vanillae | reverse complement strand
GGATAAGCACGTTAGCGTGTGACGTACAACGACACCGACAAGAGACCTTAGAGTAAGGGGGACGCGACGGGGAAAGTTGGAGCGAGGGAATAACAGCAAAGTCGAAGAAGAGAAAGGGCTGAGATGCTCCCGGCGGCCGCGGACTCAGCAGAACTACTCGAAACCGTAGTGACGTTCTTATCGAACGATCAAAATCGGTTATATAAATAATCATATTATTGAATTTGAATTTAAATACAGGCATGGCATGTATAAGCTTACGAAAACTTAAACGCTGGCAGTTGAATACAACAATCATAATAATAGTGTAAAAGCTAAAAGTGTTTATATCAAAATCTAATCTCATATAGAATACACTTAGCCAATGACATTCCGTTTGCTTGATATGGCAAGTCGTCGACCTCTTATACAAAGTTACGTTTTTGGAACGTATACAAACTTTGGAGTAGTAAGTTGTAACCATAAACAAAGGACCAAAGAAGAGCCTACAAAAAATGAAATACAGCAAGACGATTATCACTATAAGCGTATCGCAATATTGTAATATGATAATGCGGGTATTCCACAAGGGTGTACATGCTGTTGCTTAAATAATCCAAACATATATATATACCATATATATACATATTATATATATATAGTATATTATAGATAGATATTATATAGTAAGATAGAATAATATAGATATAATATTATTTTATAATATATAGATATATATATATATATATAAATATACATATAAATATTATAATACTAAAATATCATATATGATATATATTAAGATATATATATATAGATACTATAGATATATATATATATATAGATAGATATATATAGATATATATATATATAATATATATATATAGAATATATATAGTATCTATATATATAACTCATATAATATATAATATATATATCTATATATCACATATATAGTATATATATATATATTATATAGAATATATATATATATATATACTATCTATAAATATTATATATTCATATATTATAGTCCTATAGTATATATAATAATATATATATATATAAATATAGTATATATATATATCTTACATATATATCTATATATATATATATATAAATCATAGATATAATAACATAATATAATATAGTTATAACTAGAAGAACGACCGTGAGGGTTATTCAAAAAAACTCAAATTTTGTCTTTAAGAGGTATTAGTGCCAGTAAAAGAATTGAACATCATGCAGTATGAAAATCTAAAAAAATGAATATTCCTGTGAAGTTTATAGGGTTATTATATAGCTATAAATCACTCAAAGTGGCTATTGAGTATTTAAGATAGCTTTGCAATCTCCGAGAGAATATCTTGCTACTAAAACTTTCCGGCTAACTTTAATAACCTGCGGCTCCCAGTATTGATCGATTTGTGATCCCAATTTTTAACTTTTTTGCGTAAGCAATAGTGTACCCTCAATAGCGAATGTTGTTAAATGAACCCTTTTTTTTGAGCTTACGCTTTTATCCGCACAGGCAGTGGTAGACAGAGGGACTGCAGGTACCGTGGCGTGTTAAGGCACCTCGTTGTTGTAGTCCCTGCTTTCTCCGTCCCAACTTTCCGCACCTATTTCGAGATAGTTGCGTAGTTACGTGCGGAACTCCCCGTCCTGCGCCTTGCCATAGTTTTTTCCAGAACAAGAAAATGGAAATATAAAATCACATCTTCCCCGATGGGAATCGTGATCCCACAACCATATATCGGACATATTTATTTAACAATAACATTTTTACTGCCTATAGGTATAGATTGGCTTCCAGCGGGACTTATACAAAGTTCGTAATACTTTACTCTAATATGGCCACCTGCCAGGTAGATCCTAGGTAAATTAGGTCGATAGTATGAGGCAAGTACACACGATGTCCGTGCGGTAAAACCGCAAATCATCGACGGGTAGAGAGAAGATATTAGATTGTCCAATTGTAAACCTACAAAAAAAATTACAATTGAAAACATGAGTGGAGCAACACGGACTCCAATGCTACGAGCACTACATTTAAACACATACTTTGTTTAAATTAAATAAATATTTACAGGTGTATATGAAAGAGGGTCATTATTTTATAAATATTTAATACCAATTTAAACAGATAAAAAGTCCCAATTTGTATGAACATCATATTTCTGTTAATAAGCTTAAATGCGATGACGCCGAGACTAAAATGGGCTAGCTTCATAATATATCGTTGTTTTTTAGGTGGTGGTGGTGGTGGTTTTTGGGGGTGTGTTTAACACTTTTATTTTTTTGCTTATAACCAAGTTGAAAATCAGAAACTTTAAAAGAGATTTAAAAAATCACAAAAATAGCATTTTTTTCTGCTGTTTGCCACAGTATAAAATTTTTACAACGTACTAGGCGGGTGAGAGCATGTAAAGTAAACATCCTATATTCCATTATAGGCAATATTGGAGATTTTCCTCCCTTTTTTTTTTTTTTATAAGCTTCACGCTTTATTCCCGCAATGGCCAGGGTAGCCGAAGGAACCTGCATAACCCTAGAACTTAGTGTTAAGACACATCCGTTTTCTTAGTCCCTCGTTTACCGTCCGTCCCCACTCATTCCCGTCTGCTTTCTTTTATTTCCATATTATGCTTCCCACTTACGTCGAACCGGTAAAGCCTAGTGTTTACACACTCTATTTAACACCTATAATGCATTCATTGTTCGATTTTTTTTTACTACTATTCACCATACCAACGTTAAATATATCGGGATTAATCTAGTATCACACACTCCTTCCAAGACGATCTAAATGTCAACTGTTCACGACTTATGTTGCAGCAGTTTAAGTTGTACAGTGTTATCAATCATCGCCGTTCAAAATATTTTGTCATCCTATCCATATCGCAGTTATTGTTTGCTGTAAAAAAATTTAAAGTACAATAATTAAGTCGACACACTTTTCTTTAGACGTAGCTTTGGCACGCGCCTTTGCCGGGCCGACGTATTGCAGATATAACAATTTAAATTATTTTAAATGTATTTTCATTCGAATTAAATGATTATATTAAAACTTTTGTAACATTAGAAGTGCAAGTAACAGCTTCAGTAAAGATAAGCATACAAGATTCGCAAGATATCTGGCTCATATTATCCTCACCCGGGCGAGAACAAAGATCCCCCCACCCCCCGAGCGCTAATGCACTTTTGGGATCATCAGTAATTTTGACTGTACCAGGTATACTTGTTGCAGTACGATTGCGTCGGTACTGTATACATTGGCATGCATGTCCATATATGTTGAATTACATGTTACCATGTGACAGTAATTCTACTTTATGTAACTAATTCTATTAGTTGTAATACAAATATACTATGTTTTTATATCTTTACGCTTTGTCCTCACGTACTCAGTGAGTAGTGGTTACAATAACGACTTTTTCTACTTTATTATTCATTGAATTTAAGACCGGGGGGTTACCCCGGTGTTATATGTAACAATCAACGCTATAATGACCATATTTATATTGAATAAGACATAAAACTTCTTTTTGGGTAACAATCACTGTTAAAAACTTATTGAGAGTATGTTTATTAGTTAAAAATAGGTTCAATAAAAATAATTTTACTGCATGCGATTAGTGCTCAGTGATGTTACAATAAGCTTAACGAAATTAATCATTCATAATTTAAAATTTTGTACAACTATATAATACGTATACTGTGAGTTGTTATTATACATAAGTGAACTATGTTTCAATATATTAATATCATTATTCCATTTAGTTATTGAGGACCAATATTAGTTTAGATTGTTAACTGAAACAAATACATCACAATTTTATTCCCGCACTTCATTAATCATGCACGTTATTATTTAAAATGTTATAATATATGAAACCCGAGTAATCTGAATAACTAAGAGGACCTGACTCTGAACTCTACTTGATATAACTACTCGCTTACTACTCTTTGATATTCGGGTATAAACATGTGTTTTCCCCCCAAAAAGTTAAGTCCTCTATTATATACATTGTAGTTAAATCTAAATGTATTAGTATAGTATCCCTATTTCACATATCCTTAGCCACATTCTCAACAGTTACTTAAAACTAATAATGTAATAGTCCCATTGTACATTCGATTCTCTAAAATCATGACAATCGGATCCAGAAACTTGGTATTTTGAGTAACTAACCATGCATTACATACATTGTGAATACATATCGGATTTTTATTATGGCCATTTGCGACGCCGGTTTCATTACAAACAAAATTATGTCTGTTTTCTAAAAAAAAAAAAAATAAATAGTAATAATGATCGTCATGATCGATCAGAGCTTTCTTGGAATTATGGAAAACATCGACTTTTCGATGTTACTTTGACTTTCGTTGACGAAAAACTTCGATTCTACTAGTGTTTTAGTAGTCAAAGTCCAATTATAATACAGTTAAAGAAATTTTTATTTTTACTTCACGCTTAATCCCGCACATGGCCAGGGTAGCAAAGGGAACTGCCGGGGCCGTGCCGCACCGCAGTGTTAAGACACTCCGTGTTTCAGTTCCCTGCTTTCTCCGTCCCGCTTTCCCTTCCGGGGGGGGGGCCGTTTTTTTCCGAGGCATTGCGTGTTTTGAGTGGCGGGAACTTTGCCTAATTTGCCAGAGCGAATAAAAGGAAATAGAAAAATCTATCTTCTCTGACTGGGGAGCGCCCCCAGAAACCGTCCGGGGAAGGACAGCACAGTTTGCCCTCTCGCACGACGGGAAAAATATAAAACTACACTTTTGGATTTGATTTTTAAGCCTATAAAGAAGGGTGGCATTGATGTCTATCATACCTACTGGTTTCCTTGAAGAATATCACACATTATCCAACAAAGATGAGAATTATAAATACTGTAAATAACACCTGAAATAATTACACCCGATTACATAAAAAATTTGTAATGTATCAAAATTTAAGTTCATACCTACAGTGACGGGGTCTGTAATGATAGTAACATAACCCCAATAGAATCAATTGAACTTATTACACCAACTTTATTCACGAAATTCCAAATATATGTATCCAATTTCTAAATAAACAAGATTGTATCGGGCCAAGCTTTATTCAGCGTTGTAATGTGATGTACCGTCACCTGCGTCGCGATTATGTTCATATAGTTAATTGATCCGCTTCAACCTTTTATTTATTGCGACCACATATAATCTGATTACAGCTCAATTCTGAATAAATCATTTTGCCTATTGAGTTTGTAAAACACCTAAAGTTATTAACAGTAAACTCTTGTTACTGGAGACTTCACAGCCTCAATTTTTTTTATAATACTGAACAAAGATATTGTAATCATATAATTATTATATTACTGAGAAAACTACAGCGGTAGATTTAATTGCGGTAAGTTGTGTCGTCTTTCTATATATATTAATTTGGAATGAACAGTGTTGAAAAAAATGTGACCTATATTAATTTTTTATGCAGTCCCTATATCCTTAGACGCCCATACGTAACAAGATACTTCGCCCCTCCTTTGTTATTAGATCACTTCATCAAAGGTACTAATAAATATAAACAACCCGTCCCCTTGTACAATCACAATAATTGTTTCATTGAGTAAGCTAACAGGGACAATAGTACCTTTATTTTGAATAAAATTTCTTAGTGTGAACGAAGCATGTGCTTCTGTCACACTCTTGTGGGAGTTCTCTTGTGAAAAAGAGAAGCCGTAGAACTAAAATGATATTAAAAGAAACCCTAAGATTCTTTATATTGATTCATTATACTATTCTAAACATTTCATAATTTAATTCATCGATAATATAAAAAAATCGTCTTCACTGAAGAATAATAGAATACTTGTCTTACTGGTACTATTATATTTTCATTTTTCCCACAAAGACTGAGTGCCATACTCTCCCTTCCTTCTTCAACACAATGTCTGTAACAGTCTCTACAAAAGGCAATAGATGGAAAATGAATCTTGATAACGACTTTTAAAAAGATAAACCTAACTACTTTCACTCAGTCAACATTCAATTGTAACCTCAATTAAATAGAACGTTAAACCATACTTTAGCGTTTAGTTCCGCCCAAAAGTCTTAACGAGAGAGCATGTTTATTACGATTTGTGAATGACAATGGAAATAATAATGGAATGAGGAAATTTTCACAAAATATTTATTTTTTAATGTTTTGTGTTAATTTGTCTTCCTTATTGTTGTTTTAAAATTATCCAAACTCAATTGGGTTTCAGTAATTACCCCCCCAACACGTAAAATTTAGAAATCAAGATTTAATATAAATGGCATGATTGAGTGTCTCACATTAGTTTATCTCCATCTACAGGGATAAGGCGTGCCGCAATTTTTTTCCATGAATTATTTGATCACCGACGTTCACAATATTACGATAAATCGGTTGACTCCACATAGCTATGGTTTGGGAATAGAAAAGCTCTCTCTTCTTTCTCTATTGTATATTGAGTTTTATGGAGGTTACATAAACCCGAGCTCTGCTGTCTTACCAAATATCCCCATACATCACATATAAATTGTATTAGAGCATAAAATAAAGAAATAATTTTGATTGTCACCAGAAGTACTCCCTAATTATAATCACAATGATTATGAGTTCGATACTATTTCGGGGAATCATTTGATTTTACATTTCCCTGCTTTGGCAAGCAACCTTGCGATATTGAGCACTCGCCCGTCAATTTCCAGAATTTTAGTTATCAAATTTGTTATTTACCTTTTTTGTGTACACAGATTTATGTGCAATACGTTTACATCATTACTATGGTCTATCGTGAATTGTCGAGATTACTTAATTATCTCATATAACTTATTTCAAGATACAACGTACACGTCGTCTGCGCTAATTTAGTTTAGACATAAGTTACTGGTCTGTATGGTAGTCACAAGAAAAAGGGTAAGACTTTCTGCTCCCGATTATTTATTTTTTTCATTATATATATATATATAATAGATAATATTATATCTATATATACTCAGAGCTCGATTAAATAGATATATATATATATATATATCTCTATAATGATATAATTATATATAATTTATATATATATATATAATATATATATATATATAATATATTAGATATTATATATTATATCTATATATATAATCTCTACTATATATATAGATATATATATCCTAGATATTATATAGATAATATATATAGATTATATACAAGATAATCGTTGCGCCCCACGAAGATTGCTTAAAAAATATCGACATAGGGTTGCTTTTAATCTAAAGTAATAACATACAAGTCTACACAAAGTGACGGTCCCACAATTTTAAATATATCAATCTTTTTACTATTTTATCATTCTCATAACCGGCGAAATGCGACAAAGCCTAAATTTTAAATATTTGGAAGTCAACGAAAAACTTAAATTTTACATTTATTAAACAACTTGCATAACAGTATGTTGACTATTTTTCTGAGGCATCCGTTAATAAGTAACCATTTCCATTTCTAAATATACATAATTATATAACTGCAGCACTCCATATACGAGTACATATAAATCAGTGATAAGATACCTTATCTCGACTTATTTAAATAACCTCTCTAATTACGTACCCGAGTAAAATAGCAACCGAGATACAAGGCAATTTGCAAGTGTGGAAAGCTGCGATAGCTCAACTTGTACCTAGATTTATATAAAGCACTTAACCTTAAGATCTGCCCTTCACCTATAAAATAGTGTTGTAAATTATTGCGGTTGCAAACAAGCTCGTTGTGTTTTTGTTAGTTTAAAAATTAAAGTGAAACTCAAATACTACTAATTAAAGGGACGTTACAGAAGGTCATTTCCACAGTATGTATTAAGAGATTAATCATTTGAAATTGAAGATCGAAAGTATAGTTATCTTATTGTACATGCAGTATGGTAAGCGGGGAGAAATTATGAAAACACTATTAGTTTTCAACCGCTAAAATTCGAGACACCGATAGGTGAATGGCGGAGGTCTACACTGATATTTTTATTACTACAGATATTGTCCTCATAACAATGTGACTAGCTAAATATTATTTATTTATTTTTTTTTTTTAAGGAACACGCTTTATTCCGCACATGCCAGGGTAGTCAGAGGAAACTGCAGGGACTGTGGGAACCTAGTGTTAAGACACTCCGTTGCTTAGTCCCTGCTTTCTCCGTCCCCGCTTTCCGTTTTTTTTCGAGGCATTGCGTGCTTTGCCTAGTTTGCCAGAGCGAAGAAAATGAAAATAGAAAAATCCATCTACCCCGACTGAGGATCGAACTCAGAAACCGTTATGTTACAGGCAGACGTTGCGCCCCTACGCCACGACGATCCTCTAATTATCCTAATTATTTTTAATAAACAATATAAATAATATAAATTTATAAAATTGTCTACAAATGTTACACGTGTCTTATACTTGAGATAAAAAACAAAATGATATTTCTAAAAACATTGTTGAGCCCTAAAAAAACAAAATTCCCCGAGTGCGAATCGAACCCACAAACCATCGCGTTTACAGACAGACGCTACGCCTCTGCGTCACGACGGTATTATAATAATCATAATTAATAAATTATTGTAGTAGTTATATTACCACTACTATATTGTTTTTAACTGTAATTTTTTTGTAAAGTCATTTTAAAACACGTAAGTGAATGATCCTTTTCAATAACTTCTGAAACGGACGCCGGCCTCGAAATACATTATACGCAGCACCGCCTCCATCTTAAGGCTTCTTGATCAAAATATTGTGCATACAAAAAACAATGAAGTGAACTTTTAAAGTTTTGCCTAAAACATGCTTTAGCAAATTAAATTAGCCGTTTCAAATTTTAAATTATTTTTTTTATATTTATTAAGAATAGAGTATCTTACTCACAATTCACTTAGCCAA
The DNA here is from genome assembly GCA_037178615.1 of Dione vanillae. Classification (NCBI taxonomy): domain Eukaryota; kingdom Metazoa; phylum Arthropoda; class Insecta; order Lepidoptera; family Nymphalidae; genus Dione; species Dione vanillae. The sequence goes on along the minus strand of JAZFAU010000096.1, from coordinate 518,074 downwards.
TTTAAAGCTTATTGATTAACAAAATTAAGAAACTATGGAAAGTTTAGTAAAAACCTCTTGATTTCCGTGTTGTAAACTTTGGTTAACTAGACTTTGATCAAACGCCTGAATATTCAAGCTCTACTGGTTATTAAATACACTTACACTTTGGTAAAAGTATATTTTGCTGGTGAGTTGTATATTAAGATGTTCTACGGCTTACAACGTTGTTTAAAATTAATTAACAACAAAATATTCATATGTAATTATGCAATTGTTAATGTGTTACTACAAATTTTAAATATTACAAAATAAAGATGACATGGAAAAATTTCAAAGAATAATTTGAGTCTATGAAAACCTTTAGAGCAATACAGTGAAATTATAATTGATGAAAACATGTGGAAAGTATAATTTCTGTATTAGTACATTCAAAATGTTTAAAAATTTGAACTACGTCATAATTTTAATTATCTTAACAAATTACGTCATAATCTTACAAATAATTGCATGTGTATGTATTAAATTATTTCGATATTATGTAACTATATATCAGAAATAACAAATTTAATTCAAGTTCAAGTGCCGCCCTTCATTTGGACTTTAAACAAATATTAATAACATCCATTATATTTAAAAATGAATTCATTCACAATAGCGACTTTTCAACAGTTTAGTCTTATGTTAATTCTAGTGCACCATTTCCAAGTCGTACACAAGTGAAGTTATCTACGCCTCAAACAGCTAGCTGTCTGTCTTGTTCATTCAGAAACGTTTAAAATTTATTTGTTGTAGTCTAAAATTACGTTTTAAGATACTTCTAGCTGGTGTAAATTATTAAAAGTAAATCATAAAACGGAGTGTAATGTAATAAAGGGGCTATTATTAAGAAAAAAACGATTAATTAATAAAGTAAATTTTAGTTAATTTTTAAATATTTGTTTTAAATTGCGTTGCGGCGTTGAGTTCCGCCACTCAACACGCAATGCCTTCGAAAAAAGGCGGAAAGCAGGGACGGAGAAAGCAGGAACTATGCAACGGAATGTCTTAACACTAGGTCCGTATGGTTTCTGCAATTCCATCTGCCTACCCTGCCATGTGTGGGATAAAGCGTGAAGCTATAAATTTTAAATTCCTCAAAAAATTAAGATAAAAATTTAACTAATATGGTAAGCAGTAGTAGTAGTAAGCTGACGGAACCCAGTGCTAAGATTTTTCGTGATACGTTTGAGTAAGTTAAGAACTCAACGCCGCGCTTCGTCTTGTACATATTATTATTTAAAAATTAATATAAAATTTAATAAACAGATTTAGCACCAATTTCACATTTTATTCTACACAATAATAAATTAATATCTTAATATAACAAATTTCGTCTGAAACTACTTTCGTTCTACACTTAGGCGTTGATTTGATTTAATCGTTTAATTAAAATCGTTTTTTCTAAGTATCTCGTACTTTGAAAAATAGGCGGAACGCCGTTAAGTTAAATTTAAAAACGCAATCAAGTTCTGAATGTTATCACATTAGTAGTGAGTTCAATTCCTAGTTGGGGCAAGAATTACAAACACAAAATTTATTTTGAATAGAAGTAAATTCCCGTCTTCCCAAAAATAATAAATAGTAATAATGATTCCTCATGATAAAGTAAGAGGCTCTTTTGGAATTTGTAACACAATCCACTATTCGAGCTTTTTCTCTCTGCATAGCCAAATTAAGTCAAATTATAAACGATGTTAAGGAAAATTTTACAAAAATATAAAATAACAACTTTTTGGATTCTGTGGTTACACCTACAATGAAGTTATATTGTTGTCATGTCATACTCTCATTTCCACTGAAAATACTTCACATTGTCCAAAAAAGATGACGCATTCTAAATACTGTAAAAATTAAAACACATGTGTTTGCTACTTTTTTATTCGTAACAGGACATTCGTGCTGGACAGAACTAATCTGATATTAAGATTGCCTTTGTATTGATTTATTCCCACATATCTCTATATTTACGCCGCATACGCCTTCCGCTACTTCTAAATGCTGAAACGCGTCTGCTCAATTCAACAATATTGCGAAATGACGTGATAAGATAACTATTTGCACTTAAAAGTGAAATATGTGACATACGAGATTTACTTAGTTTTAACCTTTTTCCCACGTTCATATACTAGGATAGGCGGAGAGAACAAAATGTAAGGGCGCTTCTTCCTTGATAAGTGACGTAACTCAAACACAATATCAATAACTGCCTATAAATGAGCATAAAGTAGTTAATTAATCTTGATTGAATTATAATAGTATATGAAACATCAATCGTCCCAAAACTTCATTTAACACGATACCTTATAACTTTCACTCGGTAACATTTCAAATTGTAACGTCAATTAAATACAACTTTAAACTGTACCTTAGCGATTTAAGTTCCGCCCAAAAGTTTTAACGAGAACAGTAATTTTATTACGATTTATGAATGGACTTCTGTTTTCTACGAAATATATAAATGCTAACTTTAGAGTTGCCTTATCAAGACTGCATTTAATGTTGGAATTTCCACCAACTATTTATCCTTTTTTCTTACATATATCGTGCTGTCTATAATACAAAAATCAAATACATATATATTAAAAAACTTAAAGCATATACATTAATTAAATACTTTCAGGTCATCAGATTAAATGTAATTGCAATCGTGATAATTGTAGGTTCGATGACTAATCGGGGGAATGAATTATTTGCGTTTCTCTGCTTTGGTAAGAAAAAATAAAGTTTTGCTACTCAACGAGCAGGTAGGTGGAAAGCGGAAAAGAAAACGTCTTCTAAGACTACATTTTATCGCTGCCTATTTTACTGAGATGGAATACTACACAGTATAGCATTCCCAGCAATTTGGTTAATTCTTCTTCAACTTCACTTATTTCCTTTCTTTATTAATTTAATTCTATAACCACCATTGTTTATCTATTATAATAAAAATATTGTGTTTAATAAAGAAGATAATTTATTATATTTTTAGTCAGTGGTTAATGCACTATACTTGCCAATAAATGTGCAAATAACAATTGTTTATATATAAACAGTAAATAAGGCAATAGGGTTGCCAATTAAGCAATACTTTTAAATTACTTGTAGTTTGACTTCAATGTTGAACAATTTTTTGAAAAAAAAGTCACAAATTTAATTTTTTGAACGTTAAATACTCCACACGAGTTCAAAAAAAATTTCAGGCTTGAAACAATATACAATAGTTCAATTCTAAATCAATTAAGTAGCAAAAGAATCTAATTAAATATATATCTAGATAATGAACTAGAAATACGTAACAGCGTACATGTATAAAATGAACGTTCATTCAATCTTCAAGTCAATACAAAGTGACACACCCCTACAGGGGGCTTGTACCTCGTCTAACACACGCGTTGTCGACCAGCCAGGCGTAACTGCGATAGGCTTGAAATCATCCAACGAACCCTCGGCTAATGTGCGTCACTAAATAATGACCGCCTGTGACTTATTTACAGCAATAAAAGTCGTTGCGTGGAACAGTTCATTAAAACTTTGTAAAGGCGGATTAACCCACTTTTTGTGTTGAATGGATTTTTTTAAACAATGAAACATTGTAATTAAGAAAATAATGTGGTGGCACAGGTAGAACATTGTGTAACGGAATTAGTGAAAACATGACGGTCTTGGGTTCGATTCCCACTCAGAGAAGGACTTATTTAATTTCCTCGAAAACTGGACGGAAAATAGAAAACGAAGTTTCTTAACAACAAGTTCCCTCCTACCTTGCTATATACAATGTTCGTGAATATAACTATACTCTATTCTCTACTCTGTTATTTACATATATTTAGGCGCTATATATTTAAATAAAATTTAGATGCATTTTGTAGTAATGCAGATTATTTAAATAAATTCGTTGAAAATTATAATTAGTAGAAAATAATTATAGTTCATTTAATGTTTAGATCTTTTCTTCGTTTTAGTGGAAATTTGTTGGCGAACATTTGCCGCAGTACGCAGTATTATGCAATGTGGATTAATACTTCAGTAATTTAAATATTTGTCTTATAAGTTTATAATAATATTACTTAATGTACTATATTATAAGTAAAACATCTAACTGTATTAACAATAGTCGGTTACTCATAGACTTCTATATATACTCGAAGATTTCCAACACGTCAGTTTTTTCCTTTAATAACATATATGGATCTAAATTATAATAATTGCATATACGTACGTGTCTCTTATTCATTAATCATTCATCGATACAAAATTTTCATTTCCTAAATATGCGCCATTGTCCTGGTACCGACTTAACTATAAACTGGTCGTATGATTTGTGTATATTTTATCACCCCGGAGTTCCGCAGTTAATCAAACGCGATAATATTTCAATTCCATAAATAACGTACTCCACTGCCACTCGTTATCTGCGTTTATTTTATATGTACATATATAAATAGATATTCATATTGACATGATTCCTTCGTGATTGGGTGGAGTAGTTTAATAATAATAAATATAGGTACTTAATTGCCCAAGTTAATAAAAAGACATAACAAAGGAAAAAATAAAAAGTAAAAAAAGTACAACAAGGCGGCCTTGTCGTCTTAAAACGATCTCTTCCAGGCAACATTTGGATGTTGGAGTTGTATAAGGAAGAGCGGTGCATTAAATTTCAATATATATTTAAAAATACAGCCTCTGATTGTACACAAGGTGGTTTGATTTGGGGGAGCTTTCTTTACTCTTTTAAAACTATTTATATTAATTTTTGTTACTTCTGTCTATTTGTCAATGTCTTGAATAAAGGTGGAAACCAAAGAACAGAGTGTGTCTGATTATTCTGTATGGTTTATATATGAAGGATATAGGGTGAATGTAATAAAAAAGATCTCATGCTCATATCACCTCAGCATATTATGTGACTGCAATATAATCTAGGGCTCAAAATTTCTATAGAATATATTAATTCATTTATAAACTTTTCACATATCATGTACGTCAATATAGAACGAGGTGGTTGTAACGGATTAAACGTATTTGTTTTCAAAGAATTATATTATTCTAAAAATCTACTAAACGCAGAAAGCACATTTAACTCAATAATTTATGCAGATCTGTAATATAAACAATATCACAATGCCGAGCTGTCAATGTACCAGAGTCCAAACAGTATCTTATCTTGAAAGCTCGATTGCACAATTACTTTGACATTTTAGCAATTTCCTCGCGCGAGTAACTTGCTTATCATATGTCTGTACCGTGCATTGATAGGGACTATTTTTTAAACATTTTTATTCCCTGCTATGCAAAGACAAAGCGTAGTGCACAGTTGCGTCACTCAACCAGCAATTGCTCTCGAAAATTGGATGGAGTCCTATATCCCGATTACGAGTATATACCTAATAAAAGGTATGACAGCATCAAGATATCGCAACATACATGTATGTGTTTACTGAATAATTAATTGTATTTCACAAATATTTCAAAAAAATAGACAAAATTATTGGTAGAAACAAAAATGTTAATTGTGTTAGTAGATAACCTTAACAACTCGGAATACAATTAAAATTAGCGATAATTATAGAATCTTTTATATTGTCACTCAGCTTCCCCTAAAAATCGAAAAATATATCGCATAGAAATGATAATTAAACAACAACTAATTAAATATCACATTCTATATACACAAATAACTAAAATATAAATATTCTTATATAGGTATCAAATCGAAACTGATTTTTTTCTCTCTCTAAGATACATGAGGCGTAAAATCTTCCATCCCACACCTCCACTGTCTAGATGAGCATTTTACTCGCGACAAGTAACACGTACCAAAGTAGTACCAAACTAAGCTGATATAATGACACACATTTCTCGCTCTGTAGGTTTAGACAAGATTTTTGTAATTAGTTCAATGTTACATTATTTTATACTTAAAAATAGTAAACAAAATTGTAATTTATTTTTTAAATTTTTAGAATTTTCCACCTGAAGTAAAAGACAGAGAAAAAATAGTATACTTCTTCAATTTTTTCAATTGTATATAAGTATCCTGTATGTATAGGCGGAGGAAACTTAGTGTTAATAGACTCCGTCCTCCGCTTTCCGCGTTTCGAGACATTGACATGATGAGTAGCGAACTCAACGCCATTTTTCTCCTTGTAGCCAGAGCACATATATTGAAAATAATAACTTATCTCCGAGCGGGAACAGAATCCACAATCGTCGCGTTGAGAGTAAAATATTGTGCTTTACGACCGACCCTATACTAATTCAGTATCTTGTATTTTTATTTAGAATTTGATCCTTTTTCTTCATACATAGCATTTTATTGTAGCAAACTACAATAAAATCCTCAAATATATATGTATATAAGTGTACGACTTGTAGCGTATTTTTCCAAAAACTTCAACAAAATAACACAACAATAAAACGTTCAAATCAGTACAAGAGCACCCGTACCTAGAGTATCACAATGTATATGAAAATTAGCCCAAATTTGAGAAATCTTGTTAAAGAATGAATAGAAAAATATCTAAAGAAATAGGACAACTATAGGGATATTTTAAATACACGCTAAGATATATATACATGATGTTCTTTTATTTTGATCTATCTTTTAAAAACTGCGTATATATCGAGACAAATAAAATACAAAGAATATTTTCATTATTTTTGAATAAGATAGGAACACAAGGGGTTGTATATAAATTGTAACAAGTTCACAGTCATTGTACGAGCGACGTGAATTCAGATGGGAAATATCTGAAACGCCGCATTTATTGTGTATCCGTGCTCTCGAGATTGACTCCGGTGATAAGGAGCGGAAGTCGCTGACAGTTCAGGACTGAATGAAAAAGGGTTCTATTTTTGACATATTTGTGAGAACAAACTAGGCGACTGTATTGTCACCTTTGCCTAGTAAATACAAAAGACAGTACACAGACTTTGGAAAATTTTGTGTTACAGGGCGGAACGCAACGCCCCGATATTTATATTAGACCCTAAGTCATACATTCTTAAACTGATAAAGGCCTTACTTCCAATTAATAAAAATCATAAAGAGGATTTCAAAACTTGAGCGAAATCTGTGAAACGGATTGTCCTACAAATAAATTTCCTTTGCTTATACTACTTTTAAAAAAAAATACTCAATTTAATATACATATCCTTCGTAAAGCAGTAAGCGGGCAAGCTTAGCTCTTAGCACTAGGTTCCCACTCTTCCTTCGGCTCCCTCTGCGTACCGTGCTCCAAGTGAGATAAAGCGTGAAACTACATAAACATAGTTTATTATTTAGAAACGTCTTTTCTTTCGGAACTCATTTCCTACACTATAGTATTCGCTAAGTAAAATGTTTCTCATTACTTTAAGTAAATTGTCAGCATACCCCTAAGCCTAATTATTTTGTTTGTGGATAACTCAATTTCACGCTGCGGACGTGTGCGGTTTCGTACGCCTCGTAAGATTTTACAATTTTGTAATGTCTTTATATAAAAAGAATTTAGTATTAATTGGTTTTGATGTACTTATTGTTTGTTTCTATTTCGAAGTTGGTAATTTAGTTAGTTTATTTCTAAATGTGAAATGTTAAAATGATCTACATGATCATCTACTGTTATCATTTTGACCTATTACTTTTAATACAACATATAGTATAAGTTTGAATCGTTTTTGTCGGATATATTTATAATTTTTTGGTTGTTATTGTTGAGTTGTTTTCATACTGGTTATTGGTTAGTTGAATTCAATTACAGATTTATCTAACCCAACCAGCAAGTACGCCGATTTATAAAAAAAAATAACTGAACGAGATTTAAAATCAGATGCATAGTTTGCCACAATTACATAATGAAATCGTTAAACCTTATCACGAATTCATACTTCCTATGTTTTAATAGTTCAGACTATAACAACTCCACACTCGTTTTCGCATATAGCAGAGGGAGCAGGTAACTATAGTTCCTTCATTATTTCCCCGTTGTCAAAATATTGTGTGTTAAGTGGCGAAACTCAGTGCCGCGGTCTCTCAAAGCGAGAATATTAATATAATAAAAATAAGAATGGAGGGCATTACTTTAACTTTAGTAGTTTCTTAAAATAAACATTGGTTAGACATTTTACAGGCTAATGTTTGTTGCGTATGTTTATGAGATCCAATAAAACTTGAATAATCTACATGTACATACATATGTATGTGTGTAGATGCAGAGATAAAGAAAATGAAAATATACGTTAACTTTAATAAATATTTGTATTAAGAAATATTTGTAATCACACACATTTTCAATATTTTTCAGCGATTTTCCTTTCTCATCTCATACTAACGTAGGAACATATTGTACTGAACATACTGTCACCAGATTGAAGTAGCAATTAGCTATGAAAATGAATATATGTAACCATATTCAGACACAACAGGAAAGGCTCGTGACCTTCAAATATTCACGTAGTATCCTCACACCTGCACGTAGAAAAATAAATACAACACCCCATAATGCGTCTCCCATGTTCCTGGCATGTTATTATTGTTTTTTTCCTTCAACAACTCATAGACAGCTACGAGTAAAATACTTGTTGTTACTAAAATGCAGGAGTGAAGAGTGAGATTTGTAAATTTATATCAAATTCGAAAATATATTCTGTATTTTTTTACTAACATAATTGTTATTTATTGTATTTTGTTATTATTAATTATATTATTTATTTATTAATTTATTTAGTAGGTAACTCGATTGGGAACTCCCGACATCATCACATGAATGACATCCCAGTATAACGCAATAAGTTGTTTAAGCATGTGCTTATGTAAGAATTTTGATGCAGCGTGATGAAGAACAAATGACGTAGTGGTCAGAGCGCTTTTCTGATTTTTGTTGGGATGGATACCAATGCCTTTTGAAAACCACCCAAACTTTCTAATTAATTAACTAGTAACGTCAAATTTTACGAATAAAAGCTTATAATTATTTTTCTATCTTGAATGTACTTATGATAAAAAATACAAAAAGTGGGAAGTGTATTAGGAAAAATGAAAAAATCGATAGTATATATAATATTACGCTTACAAGATGACTAACCTACCTTAACCATATGTGTGTTGAAAAATTTGACAATAAACTGCATTATTTTAAGGCAGAAGTCCGAATTCAAACGCACATTGTGTGCAATATGATAGATATATTTTATAAGTCAAGAAAAATATAATGTGATAAACAAAGAAAGAATCGAAAAGTAGACAAAGAAACGACGATCATAAAACCTTTATGATAATCTTTAACTCGTAATTCTACATTTTATTTTATTACAGAGAGACTTTCAGATATTTATAAGTATCTTCGCCAACTAAAAACCAAAAGTAACTAACAATAAGTGTGTCAGTTTATTCTACTTTAAACTTAAACCCTCTTCTCCCTTTCCCTCTTCAAATTCTACTAGTAGATGTCTTATTTGTGAAGTCAACATTATTCTTCGTTAAGCCAAAGTGAGAAAATGAAAAGAATTCACTTCTTTAGTTGGTACTACAATGGACGTTAATGACTGCAAAATGGTTAGTCAATATCGACTTCTTATTTTCCTTTTTTTAACTTCACACTTTAACCAGGATTTATGACCAGGATCATAGCAGGGTAAGCAGAAGGAACTTCAACCGCAGGAACCAAGTGGTAAGACACTCTATTTTTCTAATTTTCATGTAAATTTTAATATACGACGCGACCTCGTAAACAGTGAGTACTAATGCGTACCCTAATAGTTCGCACGTAGTCAGCAGACAAAGACTATAGTGACTATAGCCGTAGGACTATAGTGATTTCTATATGTCGTATAGAGTAAATGTCCTAAAATTTAGACTTATGTTTCTAAAAAGCACTTCTATTCCGGCGTTTAGGTTAGTAGTTTATATTTTCTTGGACTTTGGTTTTTTTTATTTTCTTTGTTGCTTTGCACCGCATTACCGCTTTTGCACGGCCTGCTCGTTTTGGTTGTCTAAAACATCACTTTGTTCTAATTTTAATTACACATATACGAGTACTGTGTGCAATGTATTTGTATACATTTTATTAAGGTGTGCAATAAACAATCTTTATCTTATCTTAAAAAATATTATAATTTTGTCCTTCATATATGTAGTCAGCTGTCAATAGCTGTCTTCAATAACATACTATATTATACTCAAATATCAATATATGTACATATTTAACGAAGCCGCCGAAAAAATAACAAAATATTAACACAATAGCGGATGTTTGGAAACCGTAGAACTCCATCATGTTAATGGAATCAACATATACTTTTTGCACACTCGCTAATAATTATGACGAATGTTATATTTTTATTTCTTTCCTACGTATTACTTTAAAAGCTATTCTTGTCTCGTGTAATGCTTTAATGAACTTTCTTTCACAGAATAATATTTTAACTACATATTTTATACATATTTTTAACATAATTTGTTCCGTGACTGACTTCAAACTTGACGTATCTGGGTTCTATTCCGATTAGAGGTAATGATTTATTATATTGCTAGTAAGCTGAAGTGCTGCGTTTAGTTCCGTTCAGCTCTGAAAGTGAAAAAACAACCTAGTGTTAAGACACTTCGATCTCCATTTTCTGCCCACCTTAAAAATAATAAGATTTTTTTTTCAGGACAATCGCTTGTCTTTGAAAGTATGAAAATTAAGTAGTTTTTTCTCTCGGATTCGAACTCGCATAGTCTCACATACGATCAAAACTTAGACACTGTTCCACTACTTCGTGATGACCTCTATAATATTGTAGGCGACATGTCGTTCTTATTATACGCAACCGTAAATGAGACTCTAAAAAAATTTAAGTATCGAATAATATCTATTACAATAAAATCAGCCACTTCACCCGTGATCTTATTCCATAACAACTTCATGCATCATATACTCGTACAGTGATTTGAAACTCTTGTTGTCTTTCCCCACATTAACAAACGAAAAGAAAAACCCGCTATTACTTTGTTTTAAAAAATATAATAAATAGGGCCATAAAAAGGACGTCCAGCTACAGTGTCCCTTACTTTCTCATAAGCTTCATAATATTAAGGGTGTATATTTTTACGGTACTTAATTGAGTAAATTATATGTACATTGGGTTTGTGCTTTCGTTATAATAAATACGATGCAAATATAATGCATAGCTTCTCGGTATTTTTCCCTTAAAGCAGGGTAAAATATGTTATATATGTTTGTATGCCCAGCGACACTCTGTTCCCTCTTTTGCGCTCCATTCTAATATTGGAGTTCTTACTAATGTCCTTTACTAACGCTTTTTATTATATAGCTTCACGCTTTATCCCGCATGTTGAAGGGTAGGCAGAGGGAACTTCTGAAACCATATGAACCTAGTGTTAAAACACTGCTTAGTCCCTAGTCTCTGCTTTATCCATCCGGTGGCGAAACGCCGCGCTTTACCTTATAATCATAAAATATATAATAATATTACTTTTTATATGTATTTAATCGTCTATTACGTAGAGGAGTGTAGTGTAGAGAGAGAAATAAAATGTCTCACATTGTGTAAATAATATAGGCTCTTTGAACCTGTAACCTATAATATCAAAAAGATCATCATGGCGAAGTAGAACGCTGTGTTGATTTCATGCCACACGAAATGTCCTCACACAAAAATTCCTATGTTCAATTCAATAAATTGACTACGTTTTGTGTACCCTAACACAAGGATGATGTAATGCGAAGCTGAAAAATAAACGAATATAATAAAAATTACACACGCAAAGACCGCACCGACCTACAAACAGCGATCCCAGCGGCACTCGTAAATATGACCGGAGCCTAAAATAAAACAAGTCTAAATCAGAAGTTATATAAAAATATTATTTTAATACCAGTCCGAGTAGAGCTTTGTGACCCACATCATGTGGATGTGGATTGCTATCGATGTTTTTATATAGTGATTTGAAATATTCCAACGAAGCGGAAAAAACAACTCTACTTTTATTATATTTTATGAATGGTACAATTTGTTTTGTATTAAAAAGATTTTTGTATTTTTATGAAAAATAGAGCTGTAAGATATATTTATTAACATACTTAATATATAGACTAGTGACTTCACCATTAGGGCGCAGTGGAACAATGATTGAGTGTTATATTTGTGCGCGATGGTTGTGGGATTGTTCACATTGAACATTAGGTTCTTTAAGTCATCCCGTTAAATACGCCTGACACTTTCACTGATCTGGTACTTAAAATTTGGTGTAAATATAATCACTAAGAAATATTTCATTGTAATTCACCTCCTAAAGTTGTAAAATATATGTTAATTGTAGATATTATATATACGTATACCTATAGTAGACTTAGTTAATACTGTCGTTATTAAGTTAAGTTACATAACATGTATGTCTAGAGACAGGCTTGATTCAATTTGATCGACGTTAACGTCGCTACAAAGGCGGTGTTTAGCTTATCTCCGACATTTTTGTTAGATCCCTCCTAAATAATGCGGTCCTTATCCCCGACACAATCTTGATGAAAAAACCAATTCATCTTTCCGTTCCTTTCTACGCTTTGTTAAAACAATATTAACTGCGCTAAGATTTATGTTTCTCATTTACACTTATAGAGGGTTAGGTAACTGTTTTTTTGTATTAAATTTGCTTGAAAATTAACATATATGTATATTTCAATACATATAGATTAATTTACATTAGAGTGAGAATACTGAGTATCTCAACTAAAAAAATATTTGTATCTTTTTAAATACAAAACTATAGGCTTATATCTTTTCTTTTGCAACATATTTGTTCTAAACAGTATATATTAAACAACTGTCTTTTATAACTCTAATGGACGCATTTCACAAGTACTAAACTAATCATAAAAATCCATGGAAAATTGTACTTTTATACAACTTATTATTATATACTTAGCTTCACGCTTTATCCTGCTCATAGAAGGATAGGTAAAGGAAACTGCAGGAACCTTATGTTAAGACACTCCGTTTCGTTCATTTTCTAATTTCCAAAGCGAAGAAAATGGGAATAGAAAAATCCATCTTCCCCATGTGGGAATCGCACTCCCAACTGTCGCGTTTAGAGGCAGACGCTTACGCCTCTGCGCCACAAGAATCCTCGAACCTTTAACATTTAATTTGATTATTATGTATATAAATTGTGTAATAATGTTACTTTTAACCTTTTAAGGGATGATTTTTTATTATTCTGGCGTATTTAGGTAACAGTTTCTTGAATAAAAAAACAATGGTTGCCTGTAAAGTCGGTTTTACGGGCGAAGATTTTACGTGACAACGTCTTTTTCTCGGTAGAATATTTATTGATATGAATATTATTAAATTGCACAATAGGAACAAGGAATTGAATGAAAATAAGAATTGCACAAATTTTAACTATAGAAAATATGTTTTGTTTACTAAAACAATGTACATGTAAACTTAAACTTAACTAATTCCTATTTGAGTGATTTTGTTGAGGATAGGACGATGATAGGAGAAATATGAAATGAAAGGAAGTGTTTCTGCTGTAATGTGTCTTGCGAAAGTCAAGTCGATGGTTGTTCCTTTTAACGTAGTTGACTTAGAAACGTTTGATACGTAATCAAGATTATACGAATATTTCATGAAATTGAGAAACGAGTTGTCAGACTTTACGTTTTTGTTAAAATCACCACACAGAAGAATCGGTATACTAGAATCAACTTTCACGAACGAGTATAAACTTGAAGCTAGTATTAGCGGTGAAGCAAGTAACGTCAGTCATGCACATGTCACCCTTGTAAATGACGAATCTAAGCACTCCACATTTTCCGATCCGAACCGAATCCGACCGATCATAGTTCGGTGACTTATCGTAACGTTACCGGGCGTTACACTTTTTCATGAGTGACTCCGAGCCGCAACCTAATTTAAGACGTTGTCACGTCAAAAACTTTATTACTATTTTTATCTGTCAACTTGCAAGATTGTTAATGAAGTTATAACAATACGTTATTTTCAAATGATCCTTAGCTTTTCTAGAAGAGATTTTCTAAGATTACGTAGGTTCTAAGGCAGGTTTAGGCTAGTTAACGTTACATAAAATTTACCAGCAACTTCGAGTCTAAATACACGGCATGGTCGTATTTCGTGTACTGTGCAATGGCCCAACATTGTCAATATATAAGCACTAATAAGCTAACTGCCATTAAATAAAACAGTAAAAAAATGTTAGCAAGTTTTCTAAGGTGTCGAAATAGAGGATTTAATTTTGTATGAAATTTAGTCGTTTTCTAACATAGAAGCAATGAGAAATAAAAAGAGACGGGAAACTTATTGACAAAAAATTATAACACAACAAACCACGTAGGGGTAAAGCGGACTAAAAGTTAGCTTCACGCTTAATCCCGCACAATGCAGCAACTGCAGGAACCATGAGAACCTAGCGTTAAGACACTACGTGCCCGGCTTCCCGCCTGTTTGAGGCATTGCGCGTTGAGTAAAACAGTCATTCCTGAGCGGGAATCCGTCGCATGCGCGCAATATTTTACGATTATAAATAATAGAAAAGTAGACAAAAAAATATAACAAGAAAACAAATAAATAGTTACGTTTTTTTAAAAAATGTTACTATTTCTACGACGTGCGTCTTGATATACTCTAGGTTCGTTTGCACTTGTACTGGTGCGTCTTAAAATACTCTAAGTAAGTGTACACCAGTGATAGTGTGTGGTTAAGTACTTTGAGTGTGTATGCACTAATACTAGTGTGTCCTCGAGTACTATGAGTGTATGTGCACGTACACTGATACGTCCTCCAGTACTATGAGTGCATGTGCATTTATACTGGGACGTCCTCAACTACTATGACTGTATATACACTTGTACTAGTGCGTGGTCGAATATTCTCTGTACTATAAATATATGTGCACTTAGACTGGTGTGACTTTATATACTATGAGTGCGTGATGTATGCACTTGCATGCATATGCATGTGCACTTTTACTGTTGCGTCTTAGATTACTCTGCGAATATGTGTACCAGTACGAGTTCGTGTTTTTATTTTATCAATTGATTAATATGTAGGTAATTTTAGCTTCACGCTCTCCCGCACTTTATAGACAATTTTTTACCTTGGTAATGATAATGTCTTTTTACTCTGAGTCTACCTAAAACCACATTTACAGTCGAACTGCAATATCGCTTTGTTGGATCGGTATAATAATACAAAATTATATACATGCATAGTATTTTATTACACTGTACAATATACAACGGGCTGTATATAGAATATAAAGGGAGATACAAAAGATATTGTCGTCAATCGCGCGTACGTAGTGCTTATTATAATTCACATTAAAGTTACATGAAAAACTGTTTTTTGGAATAATATAGTATAAGTCAATTAATAGAATATATATTTAATATGAAATTGAATTTAAATAAAATTATTTTAAGTTTCCACTCATAAATAATTTATTTCAAGTAGTTTTGAATTTCGCATTTCTTCTATATTATTACATAACCCAGTTTTACTAACCATACAGTGCCGTTTCGAGGAGGTGTTTTTCTACAAAACAAGATCCAATAGAAAGTCTCTTTAATTTTCAAGCATCATATTTTTGGCACCCATGGCGTTTATAACTAAAGTGCAATATTCACTGTATTTAAAAATAATAAAATAATCATGGTCTCAATTTTTTTTTCATAAAAAAGTTGTCCATACTGTCTTAGTACAAAGATTGAAATAAGTTAAAATATTTATTTTACCAAGATCAAGCCTATGTCTGTCATGTCAGGCTTTAAATTTTTTTTCTAAGGCCCTACCGCAGTTTACATAATATATACGGCAGTGCCTAATATTTCTTTTTCAACACAACATTAGAAAATTATACATTTCTAAATAATAAAAAATACTAGTATTATCTGCATAATACATTGTTTTTTTTTAATTTTAACAGTGAATATTGCACAGCACTAACATCATTCAGCCTATCACATTGCATCCTACCTACTTTGAGACCCATTTTCCTATAATATATACCTTTTACCTCTAAATACTATATTTTATTTGATATCATATTATACTTTATAATATTTGTACAAAAATACCATATATAGATTCTTTTCAACCCATGGCAACACATAGCGTTTCTATTTTTATATATCGCTTCGAATTAAAATATTTAAATTTTCATTGAAGTAATAAATTAAGTTAATTTTACAGAATGTAATTGTGGAGTGTAGGCCCAAGGAGTATCAGCTGAATTGTAAGGTAGCAAAGTAAGGTGGCGCCACAGTAGCAAAGCTTTTATTTTAGTATATTTTGGTTAGTTCTTTTTTAAAATTATTCGCCGCAATACAATTTACTCTGCTTAATACTGTTAAGTTCATAACTTAAGTTTTTACAAAAGGACGTTTTTAATTTTTACAAGGTACTCCTTAGGTCTACACTCCTTAGACGAAATAAAAAATCATACGCCACAGATTATAATTAACATATACATTATTTATACCCATACACAGTATTTATCACCTATCGATAATCAGATCTTAACCAAATTTATTATCATAAAATTTACAATAATATAAATAAAATATTGTTATAATCATTTATTCATATTATAATTTTAGTATTGCTTAAATTCTCATCTTAATCATTACTACCGTAATAAATTTCAGCTCTTCAATTAAATATATATGTAACTTGAAATACTAAAAATATAAATATTTTTGGTTAAAAAAATTGAAATATATATAAATACATTCGTTTTTTACTAAGAAAAGTGTAAAAATATTAAATTTTAAGACAAAATAATTATTATATATCAATCAAATAATGATTCTGTATTCAAATTGTGTGTTGACTTTTAAGAACAGTGATAATGGCTTGATTTTTGCTACCTACTTTGAGAAGGGAATTTAACATATATTTAATATAATATTAATATTATTACAAAGAAATACGAAAATTTTGAATAGATTATTGTTATGTTAAATAAAAAAACAGCTATGTTACTTCACTGTACTTTGTAATTATGCAAAGGTAAATTTTTTCTTCATAATGTATATATATATATATATATATATATATATATATATATATATATATATATATATATATATATATATATATATATATATATATATATATATATATATATATATATATATATATATATATATATATATATATATATATATATATATATATATATATATATATATATATATATATATATATATATATATATATATATATATATATATATATATATATATATTTAAATAAGAAGATATACTATATTAATTACTGTTAAGAGTAATTACCAAAAACTGTATTCAAAGAGACCACAAAAACAAAACACTACACATGCACATGAAGCGAAAGAGATAAAAAAAATCAGGAAAGTTTTAAAAAGTTTATTTGTTGCATTACTAGAGTGATATATAGATCAAGAAATAAGAATAATCATACGACAGCTGAAATATATTTTGGAAGAAAAAAACATTCAATAAGAATACTGGAATCCAATTTTGGAAATTATTTCATTTATATACAATAATTGTAATATAACGTAGTACGGAATTATAATATTCCTCATACCTTAAAAAGACAGCCGACGCCAATACACAAAAATATTATTTTTTATAAATAACCTAAATCTATGAAGGCTCAACTTAATTAATAACTTCGTCATTGCTTCGTCACATAAAGAGGTATTTACACATAGCCTCTAATTAAATATAATAATAAAATGTAAACACAGAATAAATAAACCGTTTATACTAAAATTTATGAACAAATCTAAAAATAAATATTCTATTTAACACTAAATGAGTATAATTATTTAAAAGTCCCATTTCTAGACAAATAGTCTTAATTAATGAAAGAATTAATCTTTGTTTATTTTGGTTTTGTAATAATTTTCCCATGTGTAATAAAATGAATGCTAAATAACTTCGTCGCAAAGTACTTTCTGTTTTTTATTATGATATTTAAGTATAATTATTATGAAAAAAATATGTTAAAAATAAACAAGATAATTATTGTGCCTTGTAAATAAATAAATAAAAATCACATTTATATAAAATTAAAAAATATGAATAATCAAAGAAAACGTGAAATCGGACCTTTGTCGTTTATTTGTAATAATAAAAATTTTATCAAAAAAGATTGTATTTAATTTGTGCCCATAATTAGTATGATAATGGTTAGATATCATTAGCTGTAAGTGCGACGGACGGAATTAAGTTAAAACATACAAAATCATAGAGAAAATTATAATTAATAGAATCAATTATTACAAATATTATTATAAAAGAAAATATAAATTATTATTACATTGCTATAATTATTAAAATAATGTAATAAAAAAAATAATGTATACTCTGAATCTATATCGATACATTTAAATATTATGCATACATTAGAGATACCATTGCCATTGAACGAAGAAAAGAAAATTAAAAAAAAAAAGTCGACCTGTCAAAATCAAAATGGTGGAACATGCCAAAATTCAATTAGACTTAGAATTATAGGTACGTAAATTGGAAAAATTGTATAGCGTACAAACATTGCAAAAAATCATCCAAACTTGCTCTAACGTATATTGAGCGGCAATTTGAGACATATACATTTAATTATTCATCATTAACTTATATGTGCATAAACACACTTCGTTGCTGTTTACAGCCTATATATTCAATCACAGTTCAGGTGCTCCTTGTAAATGTGACTTAACCCATACTTGCTAGTCAAATGTGGAATAATAGCCTACAATTAATAGGCTGGGCTCTGTTGATAATTTACATATTATTAAAAAATTTAGGCATGTGCTCACTATAAATGTGGGTCTAGAAACATATTCTAATTTAGTTGTCCAATTATAAATAATCTATTAGTAAATACTAAAGTAATTTGAGATTGAACTGGTCATATAAATTATTGTGAAGCTAAAAAGCTTTATTTTAAAGCCCATGTGCAGTCACTAATTGAGACTTTCTGTTATTATATATAATAGATGTGTTGAATATCTTCTTGTTTATTTTTTTACAAAAAACTCATAGCAAAAAGGTTCTATAACCTTTACTTTTTAATTAATAAACAAAAGCATGAATTCAAGGCATATTTGGTCTTGTATATTTATGTATATTTTTTGAATTTGTCTATGGGTTACATCACTTTACTCAGATAACCTTATGTTATGTACATTTTACTCCCTAAGGATACAAAGTCTTCCAAATTGTATCTACATTACATTATAGGAACAAAATCATACATTATTAACAAACACATTTTTATTTATTTATGATAATACAATGATTCCATAGATTAAAAAAAACCAATTATATGAAAAATAAAAAACGTAATATTAAATTATTACGATAATTTAAAAAAAATCTAGTGTAATAACAATAATAGTAATTCTATAAAATGTCAATATTAATATATGACCTTGTTCCATATTTTTTATTTCTTTATATTTCCTTATATACATGCACGCGTGAGATCCACTTATACAGTCTATTTGCCGTGGATATAGCAAAATTACTGATATATTAAACAATTAGGGTCGCTATTATAAATTTATGATAATGGCAACCCTATTTCAATATACAACAGTAGAGTAGACAAATATAATTATACAAAAAAAAATAATTCATATTTTTTGTTCTGGCAGTATAATTGTTTTTAATTTATAGCTAGAGAATATTTTGAATGTCAGTACTCAGTTTCAATTAATTTTACCAAAAGACTAGGGATATATTATATAATTATAAAAATTGTTTTAAGATGTCTAGAATATCTTACTAATTTAGAATTTTGAGTAATATATGTTGTTGATATATTATGAATAAATTTATTCAATTCAATATATATACATATATATGTTTATGTATTATAGATTCGTGTAAACACCACTAGAAGCATAAACATATCAAAAAGTGACGATAACCCGCATATAATTTTGTTTTCTTTTTTATAACTTTTGGAAAAAAGATACAAAATATGACGCGACGTATAGAAGTGGTTTAAAATTTTGTTTTACTAAATTATATATTAAAATTGTGAAAGTAATACTAATTCGGGTACAAAATTGCGTGCAATTATATATTTGGTCATTACCTTACAGAATACACCTAAATACGTATATAAAGCGACTGTTTAAAGTATGTTTTTTGTAGGTGGTAAATGCAGATATTTTTATAATATCTATTTATAAGTCAGATATCAATAAAGAATTTTGGATATACCAGAACCAATAAAAAGTTTTGTCGCAAAATGTAAAGTTAGATTATTTATTTAATTTTAATTTTCTTTATTTGTTTACTTCAAAAACACAATAAATTATGCATCGATCTATATTGGCCTAACTAATATTTATTAAAAAACAAGTAATTTCCAAATGTATTGCTGTAAGTACATCCTATGGCATGCCGAACAGAACTAGGCCACCGTCCTTACAAATATTAAAAAAAAATCACATTTCCTGTCTTTTAAAATACGCCTGAAAAATAAGACCAACATTTACACGATATTATCACAAAAGCACAAACATAAAAAAACATCACTGTAACATAAGAGATTCTAGATTACGATTCAGAATAGTGTCTTTGACGGAATTGAATACAACCTCTATATTCTGCGTGTCTATGGCCGTAGTGAAGTGGTGGTAAAGCGTTGTCTTTGGTTCTCTCCGAACGTTGCGGAACATGTTGAGCAGAAACGTTTGCACGTCCTTTAGATTGTGCGAGTCGCCTGTAAACTCCTTGTAGTAGTTACGTATGTCAGTCTCTAGGCTCGCCACCTTCTTCGCCAACAAATCGGATTTGTTGAGAAAAAGTATTATTGATATACCCTTGAAGTTTATGTTGTTGACGATCGTGTCGAATATGTTCAACGATTCGGCGAGACGATTCGTTTTTCTGTAACAGTTAATTGAAATTATGTTAATATTTTTTTTAATTTACTATAAATTTCTAATTATAGATATTAAAAAATCTAAATAATAAATAAAAAATTGAGATATATTGTTATATATTACTGATCTGTACTTTTAAATTAGTAGAGATATACATAAAACTAACTAAATGCCTTACTGCTTCAAAGCTTTTCATTACGACGTTAATTAACGTTTTAATGCACGTAAATCTATAACAACATACTATCTTTCATTATAGCATTCATTAAAAATAAAGAAAGGCATATGTGTATATTACTAATATATATCATATTTTTTACGTTTCAAATTTCTGAAAGATCTTACTCATTTAGTAACTTTAAGAATATTAAACGTTTAGGTTTTAAAAAACAATACTATTATCAGATCAATAAACAATATAAACAATCTACATTTTAAAATACTATAAGCAAACTATCTATGTATACAAAAATACAACAATATGACACAATGTCTGTAATCCTTAATATAAAAAATACATATATAAAGTAATAATTCACTAAAATACATATAACAAGCCTAAAGACCAAATATTCAAGCCGACCTTGATACAAATTCCCGGATGTTAACTTTTTCTCGGCAAGCGCCTGTTTATACCTATGCTATATTAATAACACTGCAGTAGATTAAGATACGCGCGTCATCGATCACATGGTGGTACGTAGCCCATTTACCGGTTTAATTACAATTAATTAATCATTTAATTGATTGATTGATGGAGACCGACAGATCGGATTGGAGACATCTTTTCGTAATGAATTAGGTTTATATATGTACGTCTTAACTTTGATGTCATATAACTGTATATATAATAAAATTCAAATTTAAAATGTATAAAGTAATACTATAGATATGGTGTAATTTAAAATATATTGTAGGGAAATAGAACTCGTCATTCGTTTACATAAAGCATTAATCGGCGTAACTTAACGACACGCTTTATCTTATTACCAGATCGAGAAATTAAAAAATAATTTATTTCCCCGAATAGGAATTGAACGTTGAACGGTCGTGTCTACAGTAAGAAGTGGTGCCGTAGCGCCAGTATACATATAACATAAATATGTCACATACTATAACAGAAAAGTGATACTTGCAACATAAAAAACTACGAGCTATCTAGTAATCTATAAAAGGAATATCTCTCATAGTTTTTAAAAATAATATAATTAACATATATATCATACATATATTACTTTTTAAATACAGGTTTCTGATATACTGTATATATCATACTATGTAATATGTAAACATCACGATCAGTCACAGATAAACCGTGACTGACACCACTAGGCTTTCGTAATAGTAACGACTTGCCCACATTTGATCACATAGTCTAAATACCTGCCTATATTTAAAATTTATCGTTGGTTAGATTATAGTGTTGCTAGCCATGTGATGTATTGTATTAAAAAAAATATTTTTTTATTATTATTTCCCTTACATTTTGTTTAAATCAATAATCTTAGTAAAGGCATATTCTAATAGTCTACTTAGATTTGTTTATTACGTAATGATTATTTATTCTTTTTTTTATATTAAATGCATATTTAAACTCATACATTTTCACAACGTTACTGACGTTGCAGGAAAAAATTTATGCTGGTGACTAAAATGGAAAACTACGTTACGACAAAAAACGTTACAAAGAAGGAATTACGTTGTAACGGCAAGATATGTCTATAAAAAAACGAGGTTAAAATATTTCTCACATTATAAGTAATCTAACAAAAGAATATATTCAAATTTATCACTAAAATTCACAAGGACATTGGGTTAGATTTATTTTATTAAATGATTTTTTAAACTTCTGGCAACACTATGTATGCGGTTTGTGCAGCGAGACTTTGATGAACGAACTTTTATCAACAGCATTTTACGATGCTATAACCAAAAAGTATTTACGCTTCAATAAAATATTAATAGCGCAGTTAGAAAAATAGCTGAATGATATAAACGTGATGGCTCCGCTATCATGCAGGTTGTTTACTTTTGAGCTATGTTAAATTAGTTTAAATAATCTAAAACTATTAAAACATTTACTTGTTGATTGACCAACATAGGTATAGGAGGCCTATTAAAATTATACATTTAAAAAAAACATATATTATGCTATGGCTTTATCTTCTTGGCCAAATGAAAGTGAATAAGAGTCTCGTAATTTAATAATTTTCATTGTTACTTCATTTCTATGAGACGTACATATATCAAACAACAACTCAATAAATGGACCATCCTAATTTGAACTAGTTGTTCCTGAGATTATAGCGATTAGCCAAAGAAACATATATGGTATAATATTATATATTAGCGTATAAAATTAATAATAAAATATGGATTATGTTTAAGTTTTCTATTTATATTATTTAATTAAGCACATTTGTATGCGCTGGGGCGATTAGGACTTGCTAATCCACATCCGCACTGATCGTGCATTTACTATAATGAATTTAACTGCATCGCGGCCATACAAATTACCCATGTGTCTTAAATCACGGCATATATAACGCATCTTGTTAATAATATGCAACTTCATTTAATTCCAAAAACAGAATATGAACTTAAAAAATGGTGACAACTTTACACTTGTACATGACATAAATCGGTGGTATTCATCACAAGTGAAAATAATACAAAATAAAATTTTCGAATTGATTTTAATAATTTTTAAATTTACTGTATGAACAATTCAAGGACTAAACGTTAATATCGAAAACGACTATGCTATGAGTGAATGAGATGTTTCAAGAAATTTTCTTTTGAGCTTTACGTATTGTTTCGCAACTAAACCAATTTTTAAACTAGAAACGTCTTAAAATTTAAAATATAAGTACTTATCAAATACACAAAATATATAAACCAACTAGTTACATATTATATATGTAAATTAACTCACACGTAGCTACATATATAGCCGCAATTATACAAATGCAACTTAACATACATGTCTAATGAACAAGAAGAAACAGATGGGCACGGTATCACGTTCTTGTAATGGTAATTAATATATTCACTTCTAACCACATGGCTGTGACCAATTAGATTCATTTGTCTGTAGGAAATGTAGTGATTTGTCACTATTTTCTTTGCTTTTAGATAGAAATGAAGATTTTTTAAATAAAGAGAGTGAATGTGCTCTATACTTAGTATATTTTGAAAAATAATACAACAAATGTCATTTCTCAAATCTATGGAATATTTGCTTAAACTATTTTTAATTACAATAACTTAAAATTCAGTAAAACTATGACTTCGTTTAATTAATAAAATCATTCTAAACGACAAATATGAATCCAATTAACATTCTATATCTATAGAACTATATTAGAATACGATTTCCGTTATCGCTTTACGAAAATAGAACTTGTTAGATAAAATATATATGTAATTGGTAACGAAATGTTATAAAAAAGCAAAGGTTGACAAATTAACTGTACTGTGTATTTAGATTAGAAAGTCATTTGAGAAATTACATCGATATCAATGACGTCTTCGTTACAAGACGTAGTAAATTAAAACAATCTAGTATAGCTCAAGTTCAATTTGAAAGTTAGGTAAATTTAAAAAAATAACGAAAACTACTAAATTAGTAGTAGTTTAGTAGTTTTCGTTTAGAGTAGAGTAGAGCTTTTTTTAGCTTCACTCTTTATCTTGTCATAACAGAGTAGGCCGAAGGAACCGCGGGAACCGCAGGAACCGCGAGAATTTAGTATTAAGAAACTCTGCTCCCCGTTTTCAGTCTTTTTGAAGCATTGCGTGTTGCGTGGCGGAACTCAACGCCGCGATTGCCTAGCTTAGATTATTTAAAAAAAAGTAAAATTCATAGTAGCGTCAAAATAATGTGTAAGAAACAAAAGAAAACTAAATTTGCCTCACCTATCTTCTGATAGCACTTGGTCGAACTCCGACGACGATACTAAAAACAATATCGACGTGACGGAATCGAAGCACTGCGTCCACTTTTGCCGCTGCGTCCTTTGACCGCCGACGTCGACGAACACGAATGGCACGTTGTTGATGTTGATCGTACATTCTGTTATACCTTTGGTGGCCTTCCGACAATGCAGGATGTCCTGGTGTGAAGGAACGTAGTCGGGCCTGGCTATACGCTCGAGCTCGCCGAAGAAATAACTCACCGAGTCGCTCTGGAAATTGGAAAATTCAATAGTTGTTTAAATTGAAAATTATTATGAATATTTAATTTAATCATTATAAACAAAAATGTTATGACAAATGTATAACAATAAATTAAATATAATCGTGATAAAATTCAAAGCTTTCATAGATACAAGACTATCTCGTCAAAACGTCCACAATATTATACATACTTACATATATACATACATATATAGCATTGAAAAAAAAAATATATAAAATGTGCACCAAATATATTACATTTTACATATACTTGTCAAAATATAAAGCCATACATCAAAGTAAGTAATAAAAATCTATACACAGTGCAATTTTAAATTTGTCAACACAACACGATCTTAGTATGGCGTCTCGTTATAGAATATTGTTGCACTGCAGCAAACTAAAGTGGGTTGATTTATACAAGAGCTATAAAACGATTTCCTGAATCGTCGGGGCAGGCACGTAACGTACACGAAAATCAATAAATTCCTCAACTTCTGGCTATTCATCGCAGCAAAAATAAAACTACAAGGTACACTTATAATTTTACAATTTTTCTAACTTCTTATTTTCTTCTCAAGAAACAAAGCAATTTTTCATATATTTAGTGAAAATAAATTCTGAAAATCTTAAGAACTAAATAAATAAATTCTAATAATTATGAACTACAAATTATAATCAATCTAATCTGACAACTAAGACAAAATTGTATATTTAGAAGGTAATTATTAAACTTTCATAATAGTATGTTTATTTCTTCTTTCATTATTTTCTTTATCTTCTTCGCTTTATCCCAGGGCAGGCAGGCAGGCAGTGAGAGCCGCAGCAACACATTCATTCACATAGTGTTAAGACACTCCACTCCCTGATTACCGGCTTTCGAGGCAATGCGTGTTGTGTTGCGGAACTCAGAGCTGCGCTTGTCTAGTTGCCAAAGCGAAGAAAATAGAAATGAAATAATCTATTTTCCCGGGGTGCAAATCGAATCCATAAACCAACGCGTTTACAGGCAGCCACTGCGCATCTGCGCCACGACAATCCTCAACGACAATTTTATTGCTTTTAAGAATCATACAGAAGTATCAAATATTTATGAGATACTGTGTATTTCAATAAATCTCAACATCCACGGCCAAGATGTAGGTAAACAAGAAACAAGTGGCATTACATGCAAAAGAATTTATATTTGTGACATTCAACAAATTGCAGAATTGCATTCACCTTAAACTTCAAAATACCATGATTTAAATAATGCGCGCGTCAAAGTAATAACTTCTTAATTACAGGTTATTGTTACACGCTTATACTGAATTAAGTACACTTGTTTACTAACACTACAAAAATTAAAAATAAACCTTAAAGTTAAAAATAATAAAGGTACGCGTATCACCACAGCTTGGTATTCATTGACTTAAGGTAATCGAAAAAATATGAGTTCTATGTTAAAAAAAAACATCATATTAACTCATTTTGACTACCACATCAATAAAATAACACCTACGCATAAATTTAATAAGTAATATACATTTAAACCAAACAAAACAACTTCTTTATTGTGTTTTAAACATATTATTCAAAGGCAATATGCATTTCCGGTTGTCATATAATAAAAACCTTCAAAGTACATATTTGTTTAATGAACCTTTTACTTTTCCTTAATGGAATGAAAATTATTAAGTGCATTATAATATTTATTTACAGTTTTATTTATTACATACAAATATAATAAAAGATATACAACGCTATATCGATGACTCTGTAGATATAAGTAAAAAGAGGTTAGTGACAGTGGGATTAGGCGACAGTGGAAAAATGTAAGCAAGGGCTGTACTTATTGTCATTCTGTTTGCAGTGGCTACGCGGGGTAGTAGCAAGTATAAGACGTGAAGCTATATACCTAAGCAAATAAAAAATACAAATGTACCAAATAGGTGGCTGTATATTGTAATATACTTAAATTATAACAAACAATGTAAACGCATATTACAATCTGCCCAGGACCAAAACTTTTGAGGTCACTACTTAATAAATGAAGTATGTTACGGAAATCGGATTTATTTTTCAAAAATCAAAGTAATTCAGTTAACATTATGTAAATTTAACTGGAGTGGACTGGAGACATAAATGTCACGATCACCAAAGTTACTACACTAAAATATATTATTTGTACGTAATTCCTTATTTTTTAAGTAAATAAACAAGCCAAGATGTTTAACTACGTACTAATTAGTTATACTTAAGTAAGTATTGAGAAAATTTTGTTTATATATACACTCAGTGAGAAAAAAAACCGGACACCTCTATTTGTTTGTTTATCTTCTTTAATAAATATTAACAATGATCTTTGAGCTCTTAATAATTACAACTAATCATTGCAGACTTGTTGTTTACCATTTATCAGTGATCCTTATTCTTTTCAATTGTTTAGAACAGTATAAATTTAAAAATAAACAAATTAGATTTTTCTTGAGTCTGCATATCAAGTGAGTTTTTTAATTTTTTCAAAAGATATTCTTTGATTAAACATTAATTTTTGCAAAAATTTTTGTAAATCAGTATCTCCATTGGACACTTGAGCAATGGGGGGCTGTTCTCTTCAAAGATGCCGGTTTGCTTTGTGGCAATCAGATGACCGGGACCGTGTGTGGAGAAGACGTGGTGAGCGCTATGCTTCATGTACCATGCGAGATTCACAACCTTTTCAAAGACAGTCAATTATGGTATGGGGTGGAATTAATACCCAAGCCCGTACCGAACTAATTATTGTACAGAATGGATCTCTGACTGCTATACGGTACATTGAAGAGATTCTTCAGGAAGCTGTGGTCCCATTTGCTCCATTTATTGGGGATAACTTTGTGTTAATGCAGGATAATGCTCGACCGCATGTTGCTCGTATTGTTAGGCATTACTTGGAGGATGTAGGAATTACTACAATGAATTGGCCAGCACGTTCTCCAGACGCCTCAGGCAGCTTCCTTCAACCCCAACAAATGTTCATCAGCTACAAACTGCTGTTAGAGAGTTATGGGATGCTGTTTCACAAGATGAAATTCAGTCGCTTATTCACTCGATGCCTAGGAGACTGGAAGCTCTCCGAAGGGCCAGAGGAGGTAATACGCGTTATTAGGAGTACAAAAAGGTAATAATTATTACTTAAATTTTAATTTATCACTATAAAGATTCTCCGGTGTTTACATAATTTTTCTGTAACTTTTGAATTTCTGATCAGATTACATTAAAATTAACTTATTAAGTAATTATTACATGTGTTATAATGAATATATATATATATATATATATATATATATATATATATATATATATATATATATATATATATATATATATATATATGTATGTATGTATGTATGTATGTATGTATGTATGTATGTATGTATGTATGTATGTATGTATGTATGTATGTATGTATGTATGTATGTATGTATGTATGTATGTATGTATGTATGTATGTATGTATGTATGTATGTATGTATGTATGTATGTATGTATGTATGTATGTATGTATGTATGTATGTATGTATGTATGTATGTATGTATGTATGTATGTATGTATGTATGTATGTATGTATGTATGTATGTATGTATGTATGTATGTATGTATGTATGTATATATATATATATATATATATATATATATATATATATATATATATATATATATATATATATATATATATATATATATATATATATATATATATGTATATATATATATAGTCATATACTTGTGGCTGATTGAGTATATATATATATATATATATATATATATATATATATATATATATATATATATATATATATATATATATATATATATATATATATATATATATATATATATATATATATACTCAATCATAATAAACAGTTTACAGCTAAAATTCTAGTGCAAGACTATTAGCCTAAATGAGCAAAAATAAATTGGATGAACTCAAAACCGCTAACGCTAACAACGCATTTCATTGAATCCCATCTTATTCAGCCTTCAATTCATTCAGATCCATCTCTGCGTACGACATACCTATTTATCTAATTCTAATGCCTCTTTGTTGACCGAACATTATCTACAAATATACGAGAGAAGTACATATAGTATGCGAAAAAATTAAATTTATGATTACAACTCGCTCTTGATCCTTTTAATTTATGTAGAATGATACTTTCAACTTTTATATTTCCAAATATTTAATAAATTACAAAAAATATATATGACACAACATATATATAAAACACAATGTACATATATAGCATAAATATAGTTTAATTTTACCCACTTAAAGGGTAACATTAAGAGACAAAGAAAATTCAACAATCCAAGCTGTTATAAAGAACAATAATGGAAGTCTTTACGGCAATAAAGGATGTCAAGTTGATGAGATCACACCTACAGTGTGTTAAGTTTAACGCTCTACCTTTGCGTACTATACAATTGATTATATCAATAAAATTATAATTACAATCAATAAAACTATTCATATTTCGCATTTAACAAACAAAAATTATTAAAAAAATAATTTGTATACAAATATTTTATTTCATTTCGTCAAAAAGTAAAAGTAAATTCCAAAAAAGCATGTAAAGGTAAAATCTAAAATATTTATCTTTGACTATTTAGGGTTATCTAATTAATTTTAATAAATAATTTCTAGCGTATTTACTATAAATTATACGTAGAGGGTTATTCCTTATTTTCCAATAAAATAACACATTTTACGTAATTTGAAAATAAAAAATTAACACAAATATACTTTACAAAATTATGCACCGCATTTTGCCTTGCATTATAATCATTTCATTATTCAAACGTCTACCTAGCCAGCATGCGTGAACTAAATGACATTGAAAGACATATCCACAGGTCATGACATCCATTCATTGAACATTAGCGTGAAGATAAGCAAAGATCAATTAATTCAGATATCTATGAAACAATAACCAATGTATTTTGTATGATCATTCATTTTAGAATATACAAAAAAATATTTACTCCAATATTAGTTATATAACCACGCGCTATATATGTATATTAATTTACAAATAACACTAGATGCAATTGAAAGAAGCATAAATAGACTTGCATATTAATTTTTTTATTTGTACCTCTAAGTAATTCGTGGCTTTACAATGTTTTCGATTATGCCAACGACTCGAACTAATTCCACATTAACGAAAAATAAATGCAATTGTAATATGCGATTGTGCTTGAAAGAAATTAGTCATTTTTTAAAAAAAATAAATGTTAAATGTAGACGACTCTTAAACTACTTATGACACAAAGAGGACTCAAGCTTAAGGTTCAATTTGACTTTTTTTCCAAATTAGAGGATTTTTTTAACAACTTTATTCATTCAACTTCATTATTATTCTTTATATCGCAAAAGCCAAAAACCTACAAAATATTACCACTATTTTCCTATTCTCGCCATTACCTTTCCTCTTCCAAAATGTGCAAGTTACAAAATAAACAGAATCAATATTTAAACGTATAGGTGTTCACACAATGAAAACTGACAAAGTTTAAAAACTGACAAGTCATCTGGTCCGTTGACACGTAACTTAACTGCACTACAAAACGAGTGGTCGCACTGTAATAATAAACAAATAGTACGTGAAACATGGAACCGTTAAAAATTAGTAGTTGTGTATTTTAAGACGCATTTGTATAGTTTTGACTTTCACTACGCGTGTAGGCTATTATATATACCTATGAGGTGTATTATGAATAACGGATATAGAATTTCGTATCTAAATATGGATTATTGTAGAAAAAATGTTAAATGCTTACCACTAGCATTAACTTAAGCTAATCGTAGCACAGACCAAGACGTAAATGCAACGGTGTGTGGGTTCGATTCCCACTTAGGGAGGATGGATTATTTCATTTGTTTTTCTTCGCTCTGTCAACTAGGCAAGCAAGGCGATAAGTTCCGCCACTCAACACGCAATGTCTCGGAAACCGGAAAGTGTGAGACGGAGCGTCTTAACACTTTAACACTTAGTAGTTTCTTCTTCTATTTTTCAATTATAATTGCCAATTTATTTTCGATGAACGTAATCATAAAAAAAGGTTAAAGTATGACAACTAACCATTATAATTATACAAATGAAATTATAATACCTAGTGATTGTCACAACAATAATGTAATTTGACTTCTTCAAACATTTTTTTTTGTCCTCTTTTTATTTTCTACCAAATAAGTTTGGATCTTACACGTCATGCTCATTAAGTATAGAGATATTTTAAAAGGCATCGGAGAAATAAAGATATTTTAAATACAAATATTTCTCTTAGAATTTAAAGTAACAAGTATCCTCATTCAACTTGCACTGTGACACGAAGGTGTTAATTTTGAAATAGCTCCATAATACAATATATACATACTTATAATAATGATAAAATAACAATTTATAATTTGAATAAATGTAGAATGTATCAATTGTAAATAATTAGTCATTATTGAACTGGTCATTGAAGAAATAATTTAATAAGTTAGTTATTTATATATTACAAATCGACATGAGGAGTTTTAAACACTAAAAATATGGATGCAAAAGTAAAGCAAATTAAACCTGGTAAGCGGATAAAACACATATTTAACTACGTTTCTAAAATGGATGCAGATACGTCGTCATCGTCGTCAAATACGTTTGCGCATATACAGCTCGACACATTTTAACAATTAAGGTACGCACGAAACAGAAGAGAATAATTTAATCTTCCGAATGAAGATACGACCCAAACGCTAACGCTTTATATATATATATATATATATATATATATATATATATATATATATATATATATATATATATATATATATATATATATATATATATATATATATATAAACATACAGATATGGATCGGATATTTGGAAGTTAAAACTTAGCAGTTTATATTATAATTATTTATATCAAATTTAAAATCGTCTCCTTTATACTATTTCACACATCTATTTATTTACAATGGCTTATTATTTAAAAACTAAATAAGTAAATGGATAATATTCTAAAAGAATAATTTATTTGAAAGTACGAGGGTTATTCGTTTAGGAATTGCGAACAGCGACATGGTAATGATTCAAGACAATGCCCTAGCTTTATTGCGAATACCGATAAAAAGCGGTGGACTAAAACGACATTCTTATCAGTGACTGAAACACTTTCTTGTACTTTCATATCATAAATACCTAAGAATCTAACTCAAATACGTTTAGTATACAGATATTTACTCATTTTGTCATAATATGAAAAATGAATGAAGAAATCCACTAAATGATACTAGAATGCCACAGTGAGAATGAAGAAAAATGTGCACAGGTTTTGGCATACTGAAGGCAAGAGTCAGTGGTAAGACAGGTAAGAGAAGATCTCAGCTCGCCTTCGAGAACCAGTAGACCCTTGAAAAGCATGTGGACTACGTGAAAGAGGGAAAGAGCTCAAGGGATAACGCGTGAAGTTATGTAAGTATGTACCTAATAGGAAAAATGCCGAAAGAGTACACAAATATTTCTATATATATACACATATATAGATTTTAAGTTATACAAACAAAAATATATATATATATATATATATATATATATATATATATATATATATATATATATATATATATATATATATATATATATATATATATATATATATATATATATATATATATATATATATATATATATATATATATATATATATATATATATATATATATATATATATATATATATATATATATATATATATATATATATATATATATATATATATATATATATATATAAAATTCGATAACCACTCAAGATGATTTCTATTTCCATTTTCTTCACTCTGGAAACTAGGCAAAGCTCGACGTTCAGTTCCGCCACTAAACACGCAATGCCTCGTAAAAGGCAGAAAACAGGGACTAAGCAAAGAAATATCTTAACAGTAGGTTCCTATGGTTTCTGCAGTTTCCTCTGCCTACCCCGCCATGTGGGGAATAAAGCGTGAAGACATAAAAAAAGTGATAGAAATACGTGTATATTATATATAATATATTAAACATATAACAATAACTTTGTAATTAGACATTGGCTAGAGCGCAATTGCCGTAGGTACACCAAAACGAACATCAGATGACTATTATTAACAAATTGTATGAGTAACTGTTATTCACCATTATACATACAGTAATAGCGTACTCAAAACCATAATTTTACATTGTTAAATATCACAATAATAACGTTAATTGAGGCCTCGCGTAAAGGGTTAATAGGCAGTCAATGTCGTATCGAAATCAGAGCATTCATTGCGGAATCGTAGCATCTAATGTTCATAATGAAGCCCTAACAGCTAAATGTAGGTAAATTATCTAAAAGTACTACAATATGTATTGTATTTGTTTGTATGTTTATGATAAAAATCTATCAAGGTTATCGCATATATTTTTCATTTGAATACAGACGTTAGTTATGTACATGTATATATTATAGAATGATGTCAATGATACCTAACATATAATATAATAGCTGTGGATATAAGATATATATTTTTTACTATATATTTTGTAATTTTCTTCCATATACATTGGGGTACACAAAGAGTTATTAATAAGAAATTACGTTTTTGAGTATTAAAACCTCAGATCTCAACTTTCCGGTCATTTACACAAATATTTAAAAACTTAAAGTATTTAAGTATCATATAAATTGAGTGCCTTCTGTGTGTGTAGTATGTTTTCTTACAACATTTTAACTTTCATATATAACAGCTATATTAATAAATAAACATTGCAAGCAGGTAGTTAATATTCACATCGCTAACGATAATGATCTTATCTGATATTTGTAATCGTTTATAGATATTGTATTAGCAAATGAAACTTACGTGATGATTCATTAATTTCGTAACAAAGGCGATAAACTTGGTTGCAAGTTATTGAACGGTACTTCGACACTATACTTATAATCGGATATGCTTATCGAAAATTAATTTCCTATTTCATTTGCTGCTATTTAGAAGGAGTTTTAACATATTTTTCTAAGACTATCCAAAAATAATTATTTTTAATATTGACGCAGATATAATGACACCTATATTAAAAAATAAGAAAATGCACTGTTTGCAATTTAATTGTAAATATAAAATACGTTTTACTTTTACGAACATAAATATCTTAACTGTACATTTCTAGAACGTTATTCGAAGGTGGTATTTAAAATGGAACCCTTTAAACCTACACTTGGGCTGCAAGTCCCAGGCGTTGCCTTGAGCTTTTTCCCAACCAGACGATGGAATGAAATGTAAAGATAACTAAAAAAGTCTAGTAATAAATAAACATATTCTTTACATGTAAAGCGATATTTTAAAAATAAACTTTTAAAGCTAATAACAATAATAAATGGCTTAATTATAAAGGAAATCGTGTGCAATGAAACAAAATTGCAAGAAGCTTAATCGTGTGGTCGTCGCTTTGTTCTACATATATGACGGTCTTCCTTTCGTAATTGAACCTACTTACTCACCTAATTTATATTGGGCCTATTTGAATGCAGGAAGTTGTATTGTATCTACATATTAGTAAGTTGAAGCAAAGTAGGCCTAACTAACATATGAATTATTTTGAAACAACGAATCGTAACAAAAAATATATTATTCTTAATTAATTATAGCATTTTTACCTGTTACATAAAACTCGCATACATTCCTATTACACTAAATTATATACAATCATTGATTAGTTATTCGTTCACATCAACTTGATTTTTTTCAGCATTTCTTGTTTAGCACGACAGGCAAAATAAATCCAATATCAAGACACTCCGTTCTCCGTTCATTCATTTCCAAGGGTGAAAACTGAGCTACTTTTTGTACAATCACACAATGCACAGACCATGAAACATTCAATTTCTTTTGATCCCTAATAATTGTTTCCAAAACAGATAAAATAATAACAACAACAAATAGAAATATAGCCTTCATTTGTAACTTAAACGTTCTCTAGAACTGTAGAGTTAGTAGGATCACTCAATAAATAAACAGCTTAAAGAATGAACATGATGAGATCATGATGGATAATAATAAGGCCTTATGTATATTATTTAAGTTGTATCAAATGCAAATGTTATTTTTGCGATGGAGGAAATACAATAAATATTACAATCCCATATGTAGATTACATGTTACATAATATACCATGTAATATTTTCCGCATTTTTTATAGCACGCATATTATATTTTAAAAAACTAATCAAGCGGGGACGAAGAAACCAGGGACTAAGCAACGGAGTGTCTTAACACTACGCTCCTACGGTCCCTGTGGTTTCCTCTGCCTACCCTGCCACGTGCGGGATAAAGCGTGAAGCTATATAAAAAAAAAACTAATCAACTTAACTAACGAACACATATCATGTGACAGTGAAAGTTTCAGCGATATTATGATATCTCTCGATAAAATATCGATCTCGTATTAAAAATAAGTGATTTTTTGAAGCAAAACTAATATTAATAAATTTCTTAGCCTTTGGTAGCACAATCCACACAAATATACTTACCCAATCACTTTTACTCTAATTTAAAAGATTAAGTTAAGTATAAAGTTAAAATATTTAGTATTTAAAACAACAATTGTCTTATCATCATATAATAAAATTCAAAATAATACTTAAGAGTTTAACGACACGTCTTTATCATACTACTAAATACATTATGCATTTGGATCAGGTAAATTAGAAAAACTGGTTTCAATGTAATTTATTCCCATCGATATCCACAAAACGTGTTACTTCAACGCTCCGAGCTATTATGTCTACAGAATAAATGTTTGTATTGTTAAAGCATATTTAAGTAAACGTAGATTAAGTTAAATTACTTAAATTAATTTTGATCTCCTTCACGTTAAAGATATTAACTTGTATAGAGTTATTAAGTTGTATATTTAAATTTTTCAAATTTCTTGCAAGATTTAAGTCAAAATTAGTAAGCTACATAGTAGGTCTAATGAAAATAATACATACATAAATCATAAATTGTATAACGTAAGTACATATATACACGCATATGCAAAAACATAACAGTAAGTTTAAGTTTTACAGTAATTGGTACTGTCATATGTCAATACATCAAAACTTATATTAACGACCATTTTAGGATTTTTTATTTGCTAACTAAAAGAGTAAATAGGCCTGACAATAAAAGGAACAAAGGAAAGAAAAGTATATATATTTATGCTGTACATATAGTAATAATCACTCCTATGCCCAGTTCAGAATTAACGTCTGGAGACCTCTTGATGTCAAGTACATAATGACAGAAGGGACCTTTATTCTGCTTCACAATACCTAAATTAATTGAAAATGTTTTTTTTTTATATAACAGACCATTAAATGTAACATACAATGACTGCAAAATGACAAAAAAACTAATAACTATGAAATCATAAGATAATAATTGTTCTAGTCGTAAATTATGTCGCAGGTAATAATAGAGCATGAACGTGATACAACACTGTTATGTTAAAAATATATATGAATTTCAAGCGTTATAGCTTTTGGAGCCACATAAAACTAAGAAACAAAAAGCAATACATATATGTATTTACTAAGCAATAATGAAATCATAAGGCATAGCATATCAATATATTCTATAAGAAAAATATTACATACTTTAAAAGTGTAAGGCAGACAGTTCGGGCATCGTTTTTAAGTCTTCTGCGGAAACCGAACCGAAGCATGATTCTCGGAAACCGCCGTCAATTACAAAGCCTATGTTTATTCGACCCTATATTATACAAATTAACATTAAATTTCTAAGAATTTCTTATACAAGAATGTTGGATACGTATTAACCGGTCTATTTATGCAGAATTTATTAGTATAAACATAATGCAAAGGCGGCATTTGATGGGAACGCGTTTAAGCAACAAAAGCTGCCATATTGTTATTGGTTTTAATCTCACATAGATAATTTTGGCCTTAATTTTCTTCTTTTATTGCATAAATAGTATTTTTCCACATATAACAGGCAAAAAACATAGAAGTTAACAAATACCGTTTATCATATTCTGCAAATTTATAGGTATATACCTATTGGGTTACTTGGCAAAATCTATCGCCATTTTTGCTTGCCAGATTAGAAAAATAAAAAAATATTTATTATCATAATATATACAAGTGTGAAGAATGATCTTAAATTAATTGTACTCGGATATCTTCGTGCATTGATAACGTCTAAATAAAATTTAAAATACACTAAAGAATTGAAATTTTCAATTGTAATAAATTTAAAAAATCGTTTATATAAAATACTTGTATCTAAAACAATTTACCAATCCTTTAATTAACGAATATTTTGTCATGTTTCATTGACACGACATCCAATTTCCTAATGAAACAATAAATTAGTCGTTAATAAATATCACTCATAAATAATTATCAAATACTTTTTACTATGTATATTAGAATATATAGATTATTTTGATTTATTGCATACAAAAATTATAAAGTTTACAAATCTGTTTCACAATAAATAACCTGTAAAATATTGTGTGATAAAAGAAGTTTATAGAAAAGAAAAATAACCTAATTTATAAAGTATAGTAGAGTATTCGATAAAAATATATAAGTATTCAAAAAAAATATATAAGTATTCGATAAAAATTACGTATACATGCATTTTTTACAAATGACTGCAAGGTAACATAGCAATGAAGGGTCTGGCTTTAGTTTGTGGATCAAATTACACTTTAAGTAAATATGGGCATAAAATATGATTGTATCTCCGGTTTCTCGCAATTACGTAAAGATTGTAGAATCCCACCTATATACCGCCTTTATTACGACACGGCTTTCGAACTAAATGCTTTACTATATTTTAAAAAAGG
This sequence comes from Dione vanillae, assembly GCA_037178615.1. NCBI lineage: Eukaryota > Metazoa > Arthropoda > Insecta > Lepidoptera > Nymphalidae > Dione > Dione vanillae. Next base: position 480,113 of record JAZFAU010000096.1, on the reverse strand, counting down.
GGGTAATGAGGAAGTACAATTCGCTCCCAAAGTTGAAATCGAACCCCCACTGCACTATGTGTCTCAAAGTAAACGAGCTGCAAGTAAGAAGCTCCATGTTTTAGGAAGACAAGTCGAATACATAATACATTTCATACATACAATGGATATAAAGAAGTTACCAAGACTGAGGACAATATTTCCGATAAATAGAAATTTAACTTTTATGCAAATTCAACTGCATAGCGCAGTGCGGATATGGTGTAGGGTTGCCAGGAATTGGGCAAGGCCAAACAACATTTATAGACTGACTTAGCAAAAGCTTGCTTTTAGCTAATTATTGGCCTAAGTACTATGTATATAGCAATAGCTTGCATATAGGTATATATATATATATATATATATATATATATATATATATATATATATATATATATATATATATATATATATATATATATCTATATATATATATATATATATATATATATATATATATATATATCTATATATATATATATATATATATATATATATATATATATATATATATATATATATATATATATATATATATATATATATATATATATATATATATATATATATATATATATATATAAACAGTATTGAAATTAAAAGAATAACCTTCAAAACGAAGTAAAAAATAGAAGAAAGGATTGTATGATTAATAAAAGTCCTAGGAGTTTCCTCAAAAAATAAATTTACACACCATCATGGCGTAGACGAACTGTGGGTTTCAAGCGCTGTAAGCGCGGTTGTTGATGGCTCTACACTAAAGGGAATAAATTATTTTTATTTTCCCGCTTTATTAAAATAGTTTATATTTGCGTTTTTACTTTTGATAATCGCAGCCTGCCTTGCTTTATTACAAGAAATTCTGTACGTATGTCTTTCATATAGTACGTTGTACGAAATATATGAGAATAAAATAAGTTTAATTATAACGTAAAAGTGAAAGCTAAAAAACGATGGAATTTACGCGAGTTTACATTAATTTATTAACATAATAGTCGAAAGTGGTAAATATTTATTACACATTTATTCATAAAAAAAAAATTAAAAAATGTAAATTATAGAAAAAAAATGGATTCTTATTATTTATAATCTATATTATACAAGTTCATAAGGTCTTTGGTTCTTACTTTAAAATCCACAATTTATTATTATTATAACTAGTAACATTGTAATTACAATTTTTATTTATTCTACATAATTACTGCCAACATACTATATAGCTTTTGTAATTGCCTATATAAAAAAAAAAAAAAACAAAATTATAAAACGAGAAAGCCATTAACGACTAGCAAGCTAGGCAAGGAAAGTGGTGTAAATAGCGTTTATCTTTTTTAAAAGTAAACAAAAGTGCAGAAACAACTTAACTACGTACTCGATATTTATCAATAATTATTAGAAGAAATGTATAGCATATAAGGATGAGCCGCTAGTTAGAACTAAAATGTAACATAAATCTTTCCTTAATGATTTTCTTAGAAACTGGAAAGATTATAGCCGCGCTACCCTAGAATCGATAGTCGGTAGTTAGTACCTGTTTAAAAACAAGTACGCTTACATATATGTACATAATGCTCTAACAATATATGGTATAAATATTAAAACATAGGTATACCATGGATCCGAAACTTTTTTATTTACATATATGCCGTTAACATTTTACAATGTAGCGAAGAGACTTAGTGTCTGCCTGCAAACGCGACGATTTGTAGGTTCAATTCTCACTAGGGAAGATGGAAGTTTTCATTTCTTCGCTGTGGAAATTAGGCAAAGGCGGCGTTGAGTTCCGCCAAACACATGGAATGCTTCGAAAAAGAAGGAAACGGAGTGTCTTAACACTTCGTTCTCTTCTGCAGTTCTCTCTGCCTACCCAGCTATGAGCAAGATAAAGACGTGGAGCAAAAAAAAAGAAAAAATAATTTGACGACAAAACGTGCCATACCAACCCACACGACGTTAACCCGTCAATTAGGGTACAATTTGCGAAATAATTTAATCTTTGCTGACATAAAAGGAGGACGTATTATTGACCTTATCGATATTGACACGTACGTTTAATTAAATGTTCATGAATAACCGATCATTCCCCGAGAGTGTTGGTACTGTTAAAATTAATTGACCCATATGTCAGATTAGACGGTTGCTTACATTTAATTGGATTTGCACCGGAAATGACGTAATTAGTGATATAATTAAAATCCTTAAAAATGTCGATTACGTTCGCGTGGTGCAGTAATAGTCGTATTTAAATTATTCTCATTTCTCTCTCTTGGCTCACAAAGAGAGAGATGGAGAGTTGAAAAAATACAATTTCCATAATAATATGTGAGAACTAAGGAAATCAAAAACCTGCCTTAGTTTACGATATTCTCTATATACCAGGTATAGATCTCATCATATATCCGGAGCTTCGCAAGCGTGACGCATGACGCAACGTGTGACTAATCAAACTAGATAAGAAACGCAATTACAATTACTTCATTTATATGAGATGACGCTATAAACATAATCTAGTGTGGCAATAAAAAAGAAAAGTTTTAGCAATTTATAGTGGCTATCATTTTTATAGCAACACTTTTATGAAGCCAGGCCTATTAAAAGCTGTCTTTAAAAATTTTACTAAATACATATTAGATCCATCTTCTGCAGCAAACAAAAGCCATATTATATGATCAAATAATGTTCCAATAATAAAGGTTGTCAATTTGATGTACTTAGTAAGTAGTTTAGTTTGAGCTCAATCAGAAAATTATGAAAGACGCTTTGAATTCTATCACTACTTTTATGGTAATAAATAATTTAATATAATCCATTTCCAGACATATTTTTATCAATTATATGTTCATTATATCAGATATCGTTACAATTTAAAAATAAATATATATTACAAAAATGTTTTTTATCATTTACTTTAGTTAAAAATTAAATATTTTAACAGAGCAAACACTTTTTTTTACATTAAGACTTAATTATAATATAATTTGAAAACATTAGGATATCATACTTCATAAATCTACTATTTCCCACTTAGCATATAATAGTGCTGTCCTATTAAGATACCTATCTTAATAGGAAGCAGAGTGGGAGACTGCACACATCATCAACTTGTTCATTTATAGTAGTTTTCACAAAATAATTTATAATGGTAGGTTTTTAAAGATAACAAATAATTATTAAATAGTTTAGAACAATTTGCTGCCCACATTATCAGAGCTAATAAGGTTCATAATCAATAGAACAATAAATATTTATCATTAGAATATTATGTAAATCACTGCATAACCACAGAAAACACAAAGAAAACTTTTACTTAACTGGGTATGTTTATGATAAACAATATTTCTTTCACTCATTCAAACATATTATAATATTCATTGCATGAGTCAATATGAAGTAATAATTTATCGTTGTGTTATAACAAGTCCTAACTTGTAAACAAAGGTAAACAATACTCACCAATTGAAATTCTCTCCGCCTATCATAGGCCTTCTTTATGGCTCTGTCTAACCACAAGGAGTGGATATGTGGTGCATAATGCATGAACAATCGACTATCTAATGAAGCCGTACTGTTGAAGTGCATTGCCTGCTGGCCGATGTCAAGATTCCTCGGGTTTTCCCAAGGGATTGCGAGCTTATCCCTCGCGTCCACTAACACTTGTATACCTTTTACAATGTTCTGGTATATCACATGCTGATATTCGCGCACTAGTTCCGGTTCAAACTTCACTTTGTGTATTATCCTCATCTGTTTCAGGAATGTTGATTTTCCGCTTTCACCCGCACCGAGTAGCAATAGCTTAACCTGTCGTCGTAGCGTTTGTTTATCTTTTTCAAGTATTTTGTCTATTTCCTTGCTTCTGTACCTTTGCTCTATTTCCTCTGGCGAGAGCTTGAGGCGCAACCAGCAAGTCAGAACCTCTGTACAACAGGTACATGACCACAGTTCGTTGGCCATTTTGCATGATTATCGACACTCACATAAAAGGCTAATACCAAAGAAGCATATGGAAACACTGTATTTAACATTTACGACACACTCATTTTGTACGAAACACTTAGTTTTAAATGATAATATTAAAATAATGTTATATCCGGATTACGACGTACACACGCATTTACCCCTCCCAAACTCATTCAGAAAAATAAAATGAGAATTTGTGAAAAGGATCACAGATAGAGAACTAAATAAAAGTGCTGCCATTTCAAAATATAAATGACAACAAGTCATTTTTTATGGAATATTGTAAGACAAAGGATTAAGTTGTTATTACGATATGTAAATTCCACGTTGAAATTTTTGTTATTTTAAATATGCTAATTTTAATGATTTGATACTTTTATGTGAGGTAATAATTACATGATACTGAATTTTAAAATTAATTAACTGAAGCTAATAATACATAGATAACATTTTACGAGTTCAATTTTTATTTCAGTTAAAACAGGAATTATTTGTTATCTAACGATATACTTAATTATTAATTATCGAAATACATTTTATTTTTATAACCTATACCAAATTCATATATTAACAAAAGTCAAAAACATATGACAACAGACAATTCTTGTCACGTCGTGTCAACAAGTTGCGCGCATATAAGTGCACGTGTTCTGTTTTATCTCTTAGAAAACTGTATTACATATAAAATATATTGCTTTACCCAAGTATAACTTAAGCCAAATAAATTATAAATATTTCTTGAAATAAATCGTAGCAGATTTAAAAATGTAAAATATTAGTGTGCAATGTCTAAAGAAGGTTATAGTGCCGAAAAGAAAGAAGGTGACAATAAAGTTGTGCTAGAAAAATTGCAATCATATTTAAAAGATAAAAGAAGTATTGAGTCAGCGGAGTCCAATATTGGCTACAGTAAGCCAAGCACTAGTTTTGAGCAAAATCCGCACACAGTAGTTACTGACGATAATAGCAACGTATTGAGAGAAGTATTGAACCATAAAAAGGCAGAACTGCTGCGGCAGCCCGAAATAGTAGAATTTTTAAAAAGTCTAACATCAGATATTAAGAAAAGTTTATCACTTGAACAAAAATAATGGCCGTCAATCCTCATAAAAGTGTAGCATCTTTGATGCGTAAAACTCTTGATCGTCAAGCAGCTATTGCGCGAATGAAAGTTAACTTCAAAAGGAAACAAATCGAGCAAATTCTGCTTACTTATATAAGAGATGGAAATTCTGGAACTTACAACGAATTGCTAGCAGTTTTAAAGGATAACCCGTTAAATGATGATAACTTTAGAATTTTATTTGAAGATTGCTTGACTTGTGTGGTACTGTTAGGCAGGGAGCTAAAGCCATTTGTAAACATTTTATGTTGTATAGAATGGGCAAATAGAGATGAAGAGTTAGTAGAAATATATAGTAGATTTATTTTAAACCTCGTGACTGCTCACACTTATCATTGTCCAAGAATATTGTCTTCATTGGTTAAATTATTTAAAGGTACACTAAATTAATTTTACTATGAATTTCTAAATTTTGTGATACTATTTATTTTCTTACTCTAAGTATATAAAAATTAAAAAAATATAATGTGATCATTACATGATTCACATGTTTTGATAACATTGTGCAATCCATACTTTTGGCATATTTACTGTGAATATTTACATTTAATGTGATTTAACTTTTAAAACAAGTAAAAAAATATTTATGCCTTTCAGCTGATGGTGAAAACTGGGAAGATAGTCCTAAACAAGATATGGTGTCAATATGGTCAAACATTCATACATTGATAGCTCAAATTGTAGCTGTTATGCCTATGTAAGTTTTTGTCTTCATATAATCAGGGACTAAGTAACGGAGTGTCTTAACACTAGGTTCTTATGGTTCCTGCAGTTCCCTCTGCCTACCCTGCCATGTGCGGGATAAAGCGTGAAGGTAATCTGAGATGAAAAGAAGTTTAGTAAATTTTATTACACAATATTATGTAACCCCACAATATTAATCTATATTTATTATTCTTAAAAAAATATTTATTTTATTTTCATTTTAGGACTAGTGATCTCTTAATACACACTGTAATTGAACAATTCCCATATTATAAGACCGGGTGCTTCCCCAACAGAGCCTATATTCATAATTTAATTTGGATGACTAAATATATACCATCTTTAAGGGAACAAATTATGATCACCATTGTTAATAAGTAAGTATTCAGATTTCTATTAAATATTCTCAATAGATATGATTGCATGTCAATTTTTCTTTTTTATATATATAAATGTAATGTATATGTTACAACTTTGAATATTTGGTTTTCTTCTTATTGTGGAATTTATAAATAGAATAAATAAACATATTTGTTATATTGTTATAAAATATGAATGTGTGAATGTATGATTAATTTTGCCGCTACAAATAAATTAATCTTAATTTTTTCAGAATGATAGATATGGACACTAACACAATTGATCGCAATAAAAATAAACAAGAAACAATATTTGATATGGAAATTGATGAAAAGGATGAAATAAGCGAAACCCTTGACTATTGTATGTTGGAAATGCTAAAATGGCTTGAAGATGAAAGAGATCCCGTTTTAAATATAATGTGCAATGTTTTTGAGAGAGTAATATTACCTACACATGGTACTAGGTAAGAAGAATAAATATGATAATATAATTATTATTATTAGTAGTAATATTTATTATAAATTAATTATGTATCTGAAAATGGTGCCAATTATGATATATTTGCCCCTTAGTCCCAATGCATTTATGCATCTTAAATTATTACCTAATATTACCAATTTATAAATATAAACATGCCTTCAATTTAGATTAAAGGTCAAAAAATGACTATTGAAGCAAACTTTGTGCCTGGCATTAGCCTTGGCTTCATTGGCCAGGGTTTATCTTCTGACTAAACTTACTAGTAGAGTAAGCTTAGTCGGAGTCAAAGAAGTCTTTAACATTGTCATGTTCTATCTCAGCCAAGAGTTGCAACTCAAGGCAAATCAAGAATTATCAAGGCATTTTCTTTCAACATAGATCTTAGGCTGACAAGTGACATTGTCAAACCATTACAAGCAACACTCTTGGAGCTTATCTGTTATGTCACGCATCCCAAAGCCAACTGTACTACTAATATAATGCAAATGCATTGTTATGTCCATGTAGCTTCTATGTGTGACAAGATAATGTTGGTCAATATTTGCTACTATAGGTAATACTGGTATTAAGTTTCCCCCATGCAATATGTTAGCTTAAGCTGAATGTAAGTCGAGTGGATTCCGTCACACGACACGTTCAGTTTACGCTATTAGGCCTTAGAGTTCCCTTTTTATCGCAATCCCCAACAAATATACTGACATGGTACGCAAAAAGCACTCCTTTTATTCCCTGTATAAGTTATATTAACTTATTAAGCCTAATGATAGCCTAATGAGGACCGTCGTGGCGCAGAGGCGCAACGTCTGCCTGTAACGCGGCTAACGCGACGGTTTCTGGGTTCGATCCCTAGTCGGGGAAGATGGATTTTTCTATTTCCATTTTCTTCGCTCTGGCAACTAAGGCAAAGCGCGGCGTTGAGTTCCGCCACTCAACACGCAATGCCTCGAAAACGGCGGAAAGTGGGGACGGAGTAAGCAGGGACTAAGTAACGGAGTGTCTTAACACTAGGTTCTAATAGTTCCTGCAGTTCCCTCTGCCTACCCTGCCATGTGCGGGATAAAAGCGTGAAGCTAAAAAAAAAAAAAAAAAAAAAAAAAAAAAAAATTAAGCCTAATATATCCTCATAAAGTTTTAAGTTATACCCTCATAAAGTTGAGAGCAAAATTGGTGACCATAGTACCTGATCTTGGAGTTTGAAGAGCTCCATGGTATGGCCCATTGTCTCAATTCTTTAAAAATTATCCTAATTATCAGTATAGCAGTGTTCAAGACTCCTCCTTCCTTTTTAAAGATTCCTTCCTTCCTGATAATAAAGCTGTGCCAACATTAAGCATGTCAGAATGCCTTGATCCGGAAGTCGTCTACCACTTTTCCGTTCTTCATGAGTGGAAAAAAAAGTCTAGGGTTATTAGAGCAACACATCCGAGGTTAGGAGGTAATTTAAATAAAAAACTACAAGAGTGCTGAGTGTTAAGCAGCTCTTCGAAGAACCCTTAGTTTTCTCCTTTACAAAGGCATGACTATAAAGCTACGTGCCTTGAGAAACTCTGACGCAGGGATATTTTGTAATATCCTGCGTCTCCTTATCTCGAGCACGTGTCATTTTCCACCACCAGCCTAAGTAATACAAAAAAATCGCTTGCCCGCCGTAATTATTGGTAAATGAGCTATAGGTAAATGATCAAAATGGCCTGAGCAGTCTTGGAGCTCATCAGTAGATTTAGACTGCCTCCGTCAGAAAGTCGGTCTCTATCGATCCATTCAACAACTACAACATGATCCTAGGCCTGCGCTAGTCAACTAATTTCTTTTTTGGAGTATCATTATATTCCATGAAAAGTAGCTGTTATTGAACCGTTACTTTCACCAGGGCCCCACAGACGGCCACTCTGTCTATATGACACTTTTTGTTTAGCTATTTGAGTTGAATAAGCCCCGCTCTTATACGTAATACGGTGCTGAGGTTTCTTTTCTAAGAATATGCTGACGGTAGCCAAATCTGACGCTTTACAGTTTCTTAGAATATTTTCTCCCTCTCCACTGCTTAGACCGTATTTAAAACGTCCGCTAACACGTACATACGCCTCAGCAAACTTGCCTGCGTCTAAGTGGAAGTCCCCCCCAACTAATACTACTTTGGCAGACGGTATAGCGAGTAAAACCTCCTCATGCTGCTGTCTACAGAATGTCTCCTTTTCAGCCACCACAACCTGCCTGAGAACTAATTTGTGGTAACGCCTTCAATATTGCATTAAGGGGCCTTACGTGCATCAAGCTGTCGCGGAAACTTCAATAAGCTCATTCTGAAGTCCTTCAAAAAGTACTACCGGTACACCGGTTTTACCTGAAGGTATTAGCAGCAGAGCGTACGTCCTTGTCCTATATTACGAGATTTCTTGCTCTTCCAGTGAGTTAGAAGGAAAGCAGTCTAGAACCCGATGTGATATGACCTCTCAGAGGTCTCTGCATGGTCTGATTTGAGAGCCAATATTCCATGCTGCAGATCGGAGTTTGCGGTGCTAATGTTTTTAGCCGTGCCCGTATCTGACATGGTAGTTCTGGCCTACTTGACGCATTTGTACGGCTTGGATTGCCTGGGCATCGTTCAACGGAGACCTTCTAGCTATACCCAGCTTATGCTTTAGCATTTGAGTGGCGAATTGTGGCTTTTAATGAAAACAAGAAAGGAAAAGGACATTACTTTCGTGGATTGAATATGGCTATAAAAGTATTGGCTCAAGGATCTAAGATTGCGTAAAGATTTTTTAAGACAAAAAATTAAAAGAGATTGTTATGTTTGTCAGTTACATCTCAATACATTTTTGTAAATGTAATGTATGTGATCGAATTATAATGATATTGGTATAATCTGTGAGGCTAAAACTTACCGCGCCTGTGAGTTGATTGCGTCAAATCAACAAATCTTTTATGGGGCAGTGTGTAAGCTTTTACAATAGCTAATACAATATATCACAATTTAACGTCTTATCACAATTTAAATTAATTGTGAAAAGACGTTTGTATGTTAAAACCTTGGAAATGAGATGTTCCAGACTGTTTCAAAGGTGCCAATGCCACTAATGAATAAGTAATTGAAAATTATTACTAATTAAAAAAACCAGAAATAAAAAACTCCGTTGAGTTTCTTGTACTGGTTCTTCTCATGTCTGAGGCATTATTATTGAAGTCATGGTAATCACTACTACCAGTAGCTTAAAAGGGCCAGGCGTGAACCGGCTAATTGCCACGCTTTCACAGAATACCGTCGTGAAACAGCAGCATATTAATGCTCTTGTGTTTCATCAGGTGAGTGAAAGTTCCGGAAGCCCATAAAGGAGTATTTGGTTGGCAACGTATCTACATCCTCTCGGGTTGTAGATGTCTATAGACGAGGGTGTCCACTTAACATCAAGTGGCCCTTCTGCTCGTTTGCCATCTTCTAATATGAAAAGATAACAATTAAAATAATTTTATTTTAATTTTTCATATATTCAATAATTGTAATGCATTATCCGGTAATTGTCTCTGAACAATTACCTGGTTTCTTCTAAAGCTTAATGATGATACTTGAAGCCTTTTCCAAATTTTTTAGCTTTCTAAAAGACTAATTCCATCCAAAGCTAAGCTTTAAGAAAAACAATTAAAAACCAAACTAATATTAAATTACATTATCTTACAGACACGTTCAATTCCTCCTCCTCTACACAATATCAATCAACCAACAGTGTGCAGACCGTGTGTTCACTAATCTGTGGATAGTTGCCGCTGGCTTACACGGTTTAGGCCCAGGAGCTCTGGCAACTAGACGCACTGCTGCAGGACATTTAGCAGGTGGTTATTTCTATTAATATATTTTTTTTTATTTATAAATCTAAATTTATTGTTGTTTGACTTATAATAAACAAATTGAGACTACGTTAATAATTTTTTAATTTATTTTTTAATATTAACTTCATTTTATACAGAAAAACTAAAAGATTTCTTTATATAAAGTTGTAACACTTAAGTAATATATATTTTATTTATTTATATATGAAATCATACATATAAATGAAAAAAAAAAACATAAATGGCTTAGGCAATCTCATCCAGATAACCTTCTGGGCAAAAAGAAACACTAATGTTAAAAATTTGGTATTTTATTTATAAATAATCATTTTATTAATATATTTTTTATTCAACAGGTCTATTAGCAAGATGTGTAAGAGTACCCAACTCAAGAGTGATCCATTACTTAAGAACAATGGCGGAGTGGTGCCACGCATACATTACAGCAACCCAAGAATCTACTGTAGCCGATAATATGAAAGTCCACGGAGCATTTCATGCTATATGTCATGCTATATTTTATTTGGTTGCTTTTAAAAATCATCACCTGTTTATGAATAAAGAGAGTAAGTGTGCTATAATTTGTGTAATGTTAAGTTAAGTAATTTTTCAATCAATATTCTTTTTTGTACACCAAGTTACATATGTTTATAATATAATTAAATAAAAGTATAAGTACAAAAAGGCGGCCTTATCGTTATGAGAGCTATCTCTTCCAGGCAACCTTTGGGTAGAGGACACATAAAAGTAAAAATAAAAATAAAATTTTGCATATTTTAGTTTTGTAAAACCTAAATGTGATTGCATTATTTTTAACTTAATTTTTTTTTAATTTCCTTACACATAGAGTGTTAATACTAAGTTACAATGGCATATAATATTAATATAATAGCTTAAACTTTCTCATATAAAATTTTTAACATAATATTTTAATTAATCTCTTAATTTGCTTTAAAGAAATAAGTTAAATATTTAATTCAATCTCACTCAAATTTAATTAAATCTAAATTATTCTAATATATTAATCGAATAAAATTAATAAAAATTCCAGGTCTTAACTTTGTCGAATCACTGAACTTGCCTCGACTGGTCACATGCAATTTGAACCCGTTAAGAACGTGTCCACCACAAGTGTGTCGCGCCTTCTCCTCCGTGACTCGCTCTCACCAAGTGGTCTACTGCCAGGCGATAATAGAGAAAAACGCCAGGTTAACTCTACAGAACAGTACGCAGAAGTTCGACGATTGGTTTCCTTATGATCCCTATGGGTTGCCTGTGTGAGTTATTTATTTTTACATATGTGCGAAATATTGTTGTATATAATTACACCTTAGTGGAATTGAACTCAAAACCATCGCACATATAGTTAGTAGTGCCCAGCTTGCATCAAGTGATCTCTATGAGTATGTTACTTTTATTTTGTAATAGTACAAAAGACGCTAAACTAACACACACACACACAATTTATTGTGTTTAAATCTTTTTGTATGATGTATACTTAGTACTATTTTTAATATTTATTGGGAAAAAATTGATTTTAATGTAGTAAATTTATGGAATTTTCATGATACTGTAGATCTTTTTAAAGCAACTGATTAAAGGGCTGTTTTAATATATATTAAATGTAATTTTGTGAGACTTGACCATCCCAACCCATGGAATATTCTATTATGTTTTTTTGTACATGTAAAATAAAAAAAAGCAATAAAATTAATTAAAATTTTCCTTTTTTCACAGATCAGGTAAAATAATATGGCCTCTCTGTATGGAGTATAAAGATGTTTTCAAAGATGGTGACGATGAAACACAATACACTAGTCTAAAACGCAAATTAGAAGCTGAAGATGATGATTACTTAATGCCGAGCCCCTCTCAGAAGTTAGCCAGTTCGTTATCTCATTGTATTTCCCCAGGATTCAAGACCAGTGAAAGTATTTTAATGATGTAGTACAAAATGTTAATATGTTAATGACTCAGTGGTTTTCTCATTAAAGAAGTGATAGTAGATTTGATTTTGGTAGACCCAAATACCTTTATTTAAATTTATAGCTTTGTAGTAGTTTAGTAATGGAAGCTGTTATTTTTTTTATCTTTAGAGGCATAGTATTGATTGTATATACTAATTTTTTATTAATATTTGTATACACAGATAATACAGAGTTACATATATAAGGAAATGTGTAAGAATGTCTATAAGTATATAAGTTATCAAATTTCGTTTTCATTTAGAACAAGCTATATGAATGTACTGTAATTTTATCTTATTTTAATAGTTATTTTCTCTGTATATAACAATATGAGGTTGTACTTGGGATAAGAATAACCAGTGTTAGGAGAAGTTTTCATTTTCATACAATAATATTGTATAATACTTTTATTTTTATTTTTAATGTGATTTATAAAGCTAACTAAACAAACAGTTATGTTATATAAACTATATCCTAATACAAAATTAGTATATATGTATTATTTTTAGCTTCATATTTAATCCCTGTGTAATGCATAACAAAGTTTAAGTAATGTATAAAATGGCTGACTTTAGACTCTTTCTACACAATTTTCGAGTGTTTTTTTATTTATTTAATTCGTTTAGTAGAAATCTAAACCGACAATTTCCTGACTATTCTATTATACATATAAAATATAATAATTTTGCACTGGGGTTAATAAATTATTTAAAATGAATAAAGTATTTTAAAATTTGGCCATTCGCAAAATTTTAAATATTTATCTTTATGTGAAACATATTTAAAGATATTTTTGCTTCATATTGTAATTGTTTTAAACCTTAACCTATATGATACTTTTATATAAGAGTTGAGTGTCGCTGTCTTTTTATAATATTCAAACTTAATACCTACAATAAGTAGTTAATTACATATATACTAATAAGTATATGCTAATTACTGAAAACCAAGAACCTCCATTTTAAGTATGTGATATTTATTATAAATATATACTATGTAAATGCTTCCTTTCAAACTTCTTTTTCATTATCTGTTTTTAATTTTTTTATATTGTAGAAACAGATAATACTTAACTATAAAAATATACACTGAAAATTCACTTGAATTAGCACCAATATGTGGAAAATGTAAATATTAAATAAAATGATCTGGGCAGGTTTATGAACATTTTTATATATAAATTTCATTAAAAATAGTAGTCAGAGTATATTTGATAAACACAACATTAAATGTTGTGAAAATAAACAAAACCCCTTTCTTTACTTTAAGTTTTTTAATAAACAAAAATGTAATATATCACAATTTAAGTTATAAAGTTGGGATTTATAAGAAAAGTGTCGTTTTTATATGCATGATCTGTTAGACTTTTTCTACGATAACATTTGAAGTTGCAACTGACACAACCAAGTAAAATGCAATATTTTGTATACACAAACATTCTTTCTTATTATTATATTAAGTACTAGCTGACCCGGCAGACTTCGTACTGCCTCATCGATAAATAAAAAACCAAATCTTTTGTATAAAATGATTTTAAAACAAACAAATCGAATCCGTATTTAATAAAAAAGTTTTATTATTATTTTCGATACATCATGTTGCTTACTTAGAAAAAAGAGTTTTCCTGAAATACTGGCTATTTATAAGGTTTAAATTTGATATTCACAGACACACACTGTTAAAATACAGTCTGTTAATTAATTTAAAGCTTTCTCATTAACTATATTTTTTGTTTTGCTTTGTGGTGCGTAAATTAACAAAGAAGACGGTTTTCCGACGCGCGAACACGCGACGTATAATTGTCCATGCGCGAAACTCCAAGTTGATTCCACAAACTTCTAATGACTGTCCTTGCGATTTATTTATGGTCATCGCAAAGGCCAGACGTACTGGAAATTGTAAGCGTTTAAAATCGAATGGTAAGTCCGTTGGTATCATCGGTATCCGCGGGATCAAGACATCCTCTCCTTTGTATTTTCTTTTTATGATTGTCGCCTCAATGACGTTATTCATTAGTCTTTTCACAGCCAGTCTTGTTCCATTGCATAGTCGAGGTTGATTTAATGTTACGCAGCATGATAACAACTGATCCTACTTTTAACTGCAAATTGTGAAATGGTAATCCAGGCAATTCCAGTGAATTTAAAAACTCAGTGGGATATTTGATTACGTCATCCTGGTTCATTACGGTGTCGATATAAGCAGCTGGCAAAATTGTCATTCTTCCTACATTATTCACATTGCCATCAGCATTTATAGCATCGCGGAGATGGATGTATTCCTCTTTTTTTTTTTTTTTTTAACGGGAGGAAATCCTCATGGACTACCTCCGCCTGGGGACAGGCGGAGGGGCGTGCCGGACTCTTACCGACTAAAACCACCCCAGTTTCTCCTCACACGTTCACGTGGGGCCGCGGTAATCCAAATTCTTCCGCAGCCCCGCACTGGTGCTGGCTCGATCCATGCGGGCCTCACCTTTCTTTCATTACGTCTTAGAGGCGCGCGCTGACACACGCACTCGCCTCTATCTCGGGTCTATCGAATAGGGGCGGAGACTTCCCCAAGTCGCTCGCCCCAAGACCCATTCATGGGGGCCTGAAAAGGGCGTTGTCCGCCCTTCTTCTACGCCCAGTGCGCTTTCTGCGGCCAGAGAAGGGAATCAAAATCTCCCTCTCCCGTTCCGCAGTTTCCTTCTGCGACACTACTTCTTCGCAAAAGGACACCATCGCGTCCCACGACTCTGCGCTACCAACCATCCTTCGTACTACGGCTGGCAGCGATAAGTCGCTTCCGACTACATTTGTAAGGACACGGCGCTGTTCCTCCCAAGCTACATATTCGGCGAGAGTGTGCTGCGCCGTGTCCTCCCCGCAATGGACGCAGTGGTGGCACCGAGCGTCTGGTTCCCGGCCGATACGGCACAGGTACTTGCCAAAGCAGCCGTGCCCCGACAGCACTTGCGTTGTTCTAAAAGACAGGGACCCGTGCCTTCTCCCTAGCCAGTCATCAAGCACAGGCCGGATCGCCTCGACGGTAGCTACGCCAGCGGTAGGGTGTAAAAGCCTTTGCCGCCATTCTTTTACCAAAACCCTACGGAGTTCCTCTCGGCGCAGCGTAATTAATCGCTGCACCGGCCTCGAACCCCGTGACCGCTCTTCCTCGTGCCATCTATACAATGACGCGAGTACTTTAGCCTCAAGGTCCCAGGGTGGGGATCCGGCAAGAATGCAAGCCGCCTCGTAAGAAATCGTGCGATACCCACGGACGACTCTTACGGCCATCGCCCTCTGTGGTTTCCGGAGAATGGCGAGAGTGCTAGTCGTCATGTCCAATGCCCACACAGGGGCTCCATACAGGGCTATGGACCGCACGATCCCTACGTACAACCGCCTACAAGCCGCGCTCGGGCCCCCCAAGTTAGGAAGCAATGTTGAAAGTGCACCAGCTGTACCCATTAGCTTGGGCGCCAGCCGCCGGAAGTGGGGCCCGAATTCCCATCGACTGTCGAGCACCAGTCCCAGATATTTCATGGTGGACTCGACAGCTATCCGGACACCGCTGACCACAATGTGTGATCCTTGCGCCAGCGCACGACGGGGGCCATGAAACAGCATAGCCTCCGACTTATTTAGGGCCACGTCTAGGCCCAGGCGCCGGATGCGGCTTACCACCTGAGACACTGCAGCTGTGGCTATCAATGTTGCTTCCCTGTGCGAGCTACCCTGGGCCGTGATGAGCGTGTCGTCCGCATAACACGTCAAATTGGCGCCTGACGGGAGCTCACTTCTTAACACCCAGTCGTAGCCAAAGTTCCAAAGGAGCGGCCCCAACACTGATCCCTGTGGAACACCACACGACATAAACTGCCGGCCGTGACCATCGCGTCGCGGATAGGTGACACATCTGCCCTCCAGGTAAGAATTTACCATGCGGCGAAGGTAGGGAGGCACGCGATGGTATTTTAATGCCTCCCGAATAGAACTCCAGGGAAGGGTATTGAATGCGTTGGAGATGTCTAAGGACACTGCCAGCACTACTCCACCCTGGGACACGGTATTCTCCACTAGGGTCCGCACGCGCATGATGGCGTCTATGGTGGAGCGCCCACGACGAAAACCGAATTGGTTTTCGTTTATATCAGGTCCCTCTCTGCTTAAGTGGTTGACGAGACGATCAGCGATAATGCGCTCAAAAAGTTTGCCCGCCTCGTCAAGCAACACTATAGGCCGATATGCAGACGGCGAGTCCGCTGAACGCCCCTCCTTTCGGAGCAGGACCAGCTTACCCTTCTTCCACACACCGGGAAACTTACCCTGCTGGAAACTTGTCGTGAGGAGCCCACGTAACTGGGGCTCCAGCTCCTTTAGAGCCAGACTGAGAGCTCGACCAGGAACTCCGTCGAGTCCGGGCGCTGTGTTCTTAGCCCGAAGTCGTGACATGGCTGCTCTCATCTCTATTTGCGTCACCTCGGGGACATTGGCGCTGTCCTCCTCTGGAGTGTCTATAGCTGAGGCCGAAGCCATCGCCGGAGGGATATGTTCTGCTCGCCTAGGAAAGAGGGCTGATACCACCGCCTCTGGATGTATTCCTCTGACCGTAGCCGTCGTTGGTTCAAACGGTATGTATGTCAATCGTTCAGTCTCAATTTTGACATACATGTCAACTGCAAACTGATGAAAAAGTCGTTGACACATCAAAATATGATTTACTTCACCTTGACGGATCATGAGTCTGTATGAATAGAAATTCATAGCACTAACTTTTTTGTTGGTTTCAGCACCTGTTACTTAGATGAATTGAATTTAAAAATGTTATTTAATCTTGTTCAATATTATTATGTATCCATCTTCCCCCTGCCAGAAGATCAAAGGATATTGTAGTGCATCATAACTCCTGTGTGTTTCAGATACACGTTTTAAATCACTATTCCGACGATGAAGCACAATATCTCTAGATTGTAAATTTTCTCCTACAATGACAACAGCCACTTCATCAATGGTAGGTGAATTGAACCTCCTTGTGTGTTCACCGTCAGGTGTTTTGTCAGCTCGAATAATAATATTATGGCTATCAGATGGCATCCGATCCAATGCTATTTTGAACATGTTTACTAAATTGTTATTCTGATGAAGAAACATTTGTAATTGTTGAACAATGGTTCTCTTCACTGTGGGATTGCGAGCACAACGATTATTAATTTCCGCATCTGAATTGCCCATAAAATAAATTTGTAAAAATTGATGATCTGCATCAGGTAGTGGTAACAGAGTTCCCAGTAAGTGATAAATTTGTCCTTGTATCTGTAATTTTTAAAAATTCGTCCATTAATTATTTTCGATATATATATTTTAGTACAAACTTGAATAATATAAAAAAATATTCTTATATAATACCTTGAAAGTGGGCAAAATAATAATAAAATTATCTTGTCACCAAATGATGTCACCTGGAAACAGTTGTTATATTTCTGAATGTTGGTCAAGAAGTGTTTAGAATCATTTCCAATCCCAGAAACTAAAGAGCGTAAAGGATCTGGTGGTGGGACCAATTGTGGCAATTTTACTTTGCCTTCAGCACAACATAATCCAGTAGATTCACCAGTGTATTTTAACGCCTTACAATATTTACAAATTGTTTTCCTTTCCCCAATTGTTACCGATTTGTCGGCACAATAATCAATTGCCGGATCATAGTGGAATGCAGCTCGTTCAAGAATCACTAGAGCTCTGCGTCTGTGTATTCGCTCAATTTCATTATGTCTAGCTTGCTGTTGATGTGTTTGATGTGCACGAACTCGTTGCATTCTAAGCCTATCTCCTACATTGTCACTCACTACAGAACGCAATTCTGACATAGCAATACGACTATTTTTTTGATCTGTCTGTCTCTGGTCATCAGTGCGGTTAGCACGTGAGGTAGGTCTTCGCACATTTGATTGACTACGACGACCTAAGTCAGGTCGTCTTCTCCTCGGCATCGTAAATTGTAATTAATCAAAGTGAGAAAATTTCCCGCTTATTTAGCAGTAAAGTGTCACTATCACCAAAAAAAAGAACATTACTTGGAATGTCACTATCACAAAGGATCACCAAAGTAAAAAAAGTTCTCGCGCACGTATCCACAAAGATAGATATAATATCGTTATACTTTTTTCCATGCTCTGAAATGCGACAGGATGGATTGACATATTAGTTGGTTGTCAAATCTAATGTCAAATATTATGATTGCAGTATAATGTATTTTGAGACTATGCAATTTTCTTCTGTTGAGTTTCAGAACGCGATATTTGATCCTCCAACGCGCACGCGAATTTGAACTTTATGCAGCGGTAATAAATTACAAATTGACTCTCCATTTTATTTAGAAAACGTTTGTATGGGAAATAGAAAAATGCTGTTTTGAGGATTTTCCCGGCAATTATTCGAATTTTTCTCACCTTTTAAACCTTCCCTCCACGAATAATTCAAGACCAAGATAAGATAAATCCGTTCAGCCGTTCTCGAGTTTTAGCGAGACTAACGAACAGCAATTCATTTTTATATATATAGATATGTTTCTTCCTAAATGTAAACTTGTCAGTTTACAGGTACCATATATTTGTCATATGAATCTAAAGGTACATTTTCTTTATATGAGTGATAATTAACAATCAAAATTTGTTTTTTATATACAAATAGCGTTAGGCCAACGTAAACCAGTAAACAGGACAAAAGAAAGTGTGAATAAAAGAGATTTATTTCTAATAAATTTATTTATTAAAAAAGACTGATTTTATTTGAACTGTAACATCTAGGCTTAGAGAATATGTCAGTGAAAAGTGGCCTGATTATAAAAAATGATGTATAAAGTTTCAAAATGAAAAGCTTTGTAATTTAAGTTTCTCAGTTTACTATGTTTACTTAATAAAAAATAAACACTGATTTTACATTATCTTACACTTATTTAAATTAATTATAGTACAAATTTCTTCACTGACTTCTTCACATAAGGATATAACTTCAAAATGTACCTAATGAACACCAAGGGGCACTGCAAAGTTCTAAGCATTAAGTAAACATTACAATTTAACATTTTAAAATTTAAATACTATCATAAATCTCACTTTAACAAGCCATATTTGCATACAATTTGAGTATTAACCACTAAAAACAGAAGCATTATTAGTTATATGCTTATCTATATTTAATTAATTAAAAAAATAAATTATTATTTTAGTAAGCAATTATATTAAAAATACTTTTTTATAGTAAGAAACACTTAAAACTTATTAAAAAAAAAAACACTTTGAGTCATTTTAGACATCAGATTTCAATATAATGTATTATTAAAATAAAGAACATCAGAAAATATAGCGTATTGTGATAAAACATTTGGTAACTACAACACTCATATTAACAATAATTTATTTAGAAAAAAGTGCACTTTAAATAATTTAATTTAAAAAATCTCTTCATTATTAACATACAAACTGTGAAGTAATTAAACATATGGAAAAATAGCAAAAAATATTTCAGACATTGTATTAAAAAATTAGATCATCGGTGGACTCAAACTTTTTTGGTATTTGCCGAATCGCTGATCACTAAGCCATATTTCTTATCAAGCAACATTGAAATTTTTATGCGTGTTACCACTTATTTGTGTCATTAGCATCTACTTAGAGGGTATAGTAAATATGTAAAATATATTTTTTATTTTTAACAATGATTTTTTGGCAAGAGACAATATTCCTCATTTTCAAATTGTGATTTTTTCAATTTCAAAAAGTCATAAAACAAAGTCACATAGAAAGTAAATATCTTATATGAAAAAATAAAGCCTAAGTTAAATTCCTGCTTAATTTCCATAAAATATTTTTTCCATAAAAAAATGTTAAAAATGGTTAACATTGTTTAGTTGGTGCTAGGTCATTTTACAAAGCAATTTAAAATCATATAAGCAAAGACAGGTAAAGTACTTATTTTTAGTTGTTATTTAAAATACTTGCCATAAAGCTGTTTGAAGTAACAATCCGATGCCTAATGAAAACAATAATTTACAAATCACAACATTAAACTTATATACTAATTATTGAAATCTCACATTTAGTAAAGCATCTAAGACTTGCATCACATACTTGTTCAATATTTAAGTTCAAATTTAAATATTCGAGAATTTTCACAAGCACTTATGATTTATATTTAGAAGTTTGTTAATTCTGTTAAATAATATGGTAAATATCAATTTTACAGAACATAAAAAACAATGACTGACTGCCAAAGACAAAATTTTCAAAAGCACAGATATCTATCTCACGCTTACTCATGGCTTGGCTTCATATAACATAACTAAAGAACTAAACTTATATTTCAATACCTAAGACAAGATTTTATATAAAAAAGTTGTTGCCAAGTTGCCAAGTTTTTAAAAATATTCAATTACTAATACTAAACTTATAACAATAATGAGTATAATACTGTTATCAAATAATAAATAAATAGGTAATGAAATTCTAGACCACATTAGTTAACAGAAAAAAACAAAAGAAATCTAACTAAATTATCTTTTCTTATGATAAGGATGTCTTCGTTTAAATGAACTAATAGTTTTATTTGGTACATTCTGCTTAGTTTGATACTGAGCTATAATAGGTGTTTCGTGTGCTGCTAGCTTATTGATTACAAAGTCATCACCTGCCTTCATATTTTCCATCATTTTCAACTTAGCTTCTATAGACTGGATGGCTGTTTTTTTACTCAATTTGAGTTCTGGTTTAACTCCTGTTAAAGCTGTTATACCTAGTTCAGGCTTTGGTTTGTCTTGCTCCTCCTTAAAATGTAGATTTTATAAAATAATTAATATTAAAACTTAATACTGATAAGAATTTTAAATTGTATATAGAGAATTTTGAATTTTAAAATATAATATGTCTTCAAAATATGGAAAACCAGGGAAATGCCATCTCATTTTCTTTTTCTATCATTCACTAAATACAAAAATATTAATTATACTAATCTATATAAATATAAAAGATACTTACAGAAGTGTTCTTTGCAAATTTCACAGAAATCCTCTTGGACCCCAAAAGCTGACCATTTAATGAATTCATTGCATTCACAGCATCTTGCCTCAACCTATAGGTGACAAAAGCAAAACCTCTTGGCTGGCCAACATTAGGCCCACTCCGGTGAAATAACATATCCAACTTCTCAATATTGCCATAGACACGGACCATTTTCAATAGTTGATACCGGTAATAAAAAAAGGTATAGTTTAATTGGTTATACAATTAGACTTAATAAATTAAAATACAGGTTATTGCTTAAATCTGAATACAAGTTAATTTAAGTGACACTATCACTAAGCATATTGTGGATATTTTTGTTAACAAAGACAATTAATTTTACAACAAAAATCAATATTTTCTAAGTATGTCTATTCATGAAAATAAATAATATTTTATAAAATAACATACTCATTAACTCTAAGGTCCAAATTTCCTATCCAAAGTCTTCTATCATTCGTCTGATTTGGTTGCGCAGGCTCTAAATGCAATGGTACCTGTAGCGTATTAAAAAAAAAATAAGCAATGTTAAAATAAACTTTAAGGACTATAGCTTAGATACATACAAAAACAATAAACCCACCGTGGCGTCCTCCATTATATTTCTTTCATATAATTAAGAACCGTAAACAAGAGTGTCTTCGAAATCGAGAAAAATCTACACGCTTAGTAGACGCTTCAATCTCAAAAAACACATGCATACAAAAATAGCTTCTTCTTCTATTAGAACAAAGGCTTTACGTAAAATTTTTAAAATAAATGTTTAGGGTTTGTGTGAATTAAAATCCAGCTGATATTTATTTCAAAATTTAAAACAATTGTAAAAAATATAATATCGATTAGTCGTTTTTGACTTGACCCAAATGTCAATTCACAGACGGTTTAAAAATAATTGCCAAATACAGTTGCCATATACAAAATTATATTATATAACTAATGATGTCAAAGTATACTAATATTTATTTTACTCAAATTTTTGTACCCAAATGTAAAGCAGAATGCTAGCTTATAAAAATTGAAACAGATTGCTGTTATAAAAATATGACGCTTATTTTCAGTTCAAATTTGTACAGGTCCCTATATACATTTTTAACGGATATTGTGCACTTTATAAAATTTAAAGTATATAAATCTCTTTGAGAGCTTAAGAAATATTATAATTTATAAATATTTACATACATTTTTTTATGCGTAGTTGTTAAATTTATTAAAAATGAGAAAATCAAACTTATATTTTCGTTTATTTACCTGTACTGTCCTGAATTGTACATTACCTGTGCCTAACCTGTCAGATATAAATGTGTTTGTATTTTGTAAATTTGTCATGCACTCGTTTTCCAATAAGATGAAGCAAAAAATATTTATTTCTAAGTTGCATATTTACTGTTATAATTAAAGTAGAATAGAAAAGTAGTTTAAGTGAAATTACTAATATGACGGTGGTTCAAACAATGAAAAAGATAAATAAGAAAATTCCAGGTATATTGCCGCCACCTCCTAAAAATGAAATTGATGGCAAAATTGAAAACTTATCAACAAAACTATTACCTGAATTACGCGATCTCCGAGATAGACAACTAAAACTTTTGAACAATAAAGCTTTCATATCTAAACTTGCTGACAAAGGAGAAAAAATTCGTGCCTTTTACGATAAAATTGAAAGGGAAATTAAATCTAAGGAAGAGGAAGAGCAAACATGCCGTTTGTTCAGTGACATGAAAATAAATAAAGTTGATAAAGAATCGGTAGCAAATGTTGAGTGGGAAGGTAAAATTAAAAAGAATGAAAATGTTTATTTAGATTCAGATGATGACAGTGAACCAGAAGATGTTTTACATATATTAAGTCAAAGCACTGCACAAGAGAAAAAAGTCAAAGTATTGGAGCCTGAGAAACCTTTAATTTCAGCTGAAGATCTTTTAAATATTGGTGAAATTGCTCATGTCAAAAAACTAGTTGAAAAAACAGAGATCAATGTGAAACCAAAGATAACAGGTCAATTTAAGCCTTACAAAACTACTATTTCTGATGTTCACAATCCTGAAAAAGAAATACTTAGAAAAAGAAATAAACACTGGGAAGTGACAGCTGCAACACCTCCACCAATAGTTCATGGTCCAGTGAAAACTTTAAACTTAGAAGAATCATTAAAACTTCAACAGGAATACAATCTGCACTTGAAGGAGGTAGAAGCACAACATGCTGCAGAAAAATTATTAGCTCGAACTGATGTCAAGATGGCGAAACTCCCTGAAGACACAAGTAAATTTGGAAGTTATAGAACAGCTGATAGTGATGACAGTGATGAATCTGACCCAGAGGGTAGTGATAAAGAAGTCTTAGACGAGGAACCAGAAAGAGGAGGTGTTGTGTTTACAGTCATGAAATAAATATTTGCTGTGATTTATTATTCATATAAGTAAAAATTTATTTTTAATCAATAAATATTGTACAAACTTAAATTTCTTACATGAAACTGTTGGCAAATAAATCAATTCTTATTAGATGACCTTTTATTTTTTATGAAAAATGTACAAACCTTGTGATACTGATATATATAAATAAATATTTTTAATAATTTTGCGTTGTAAAAATCATATTTTATAAAACAGTATGAACCAATATGAATTAAGTTTAGAAAATATTTTCATGATAGCTTTTGGAGAATTTTCATGTGCAAAAAACAGATAATGAAGTATATTTAAATGCAATATTGGTTTCATCTGTGCTTAGCTGTACTATTAAGACACCAAATCAGCTGACCACTACCAAACAATATTCAATGGAAAATTTTAGCGCGCATGCCAAATAGCAACTTGGACAAAGCGCAAGCGCCGTTTCTGGCACACTTGAATATTGAATAGAACATAAAACCTTAAAACAAACTATGATCGCTAACCTGAGACATTAATTTATTCAGCCTATAATAAATATATTTCAAATTAATTTTATATTCAATACAAATAGAATATATTTGTAAAATATTAATTATAAAAATCCATTACTCCCACCAATTTTATTGTATATTAGCGTTCGCTGACCGCTAAACCTGCATTAATCGACTGTCAGCTCAAGGCAGCTACTGTCAAACATTAGCGGTGCAGCGCGCGCGTAGTCTAGACGCCGGTAACTAAGTGTTTTGTGATAAATATTAATAATTTAGTGAAATGGCCCCTGTTACTAATGCTGTAGTTGGGATTGATGATGATCAGCGCTTTGCTTTGATGAAGGTATGATATAATTTGTTAAAATACAATGATATTAAAAATTTAGCACCATTGTTTTAAAACTGTGTTGAATCTGCTATATTTACTTTGTTTAATATATTGTTTCTTATGATGTATTTCGTATTAAATTTGAAATATTTATTTTTTGCGATACATAAATGAATATTTCTTTTATGTGCTTAAAAAAATATCAAGTTATTTCATATAATGAAATTAATTATAATTTTTTTTATGACAGTGAATTAAATACCTAACAAAAATTAAGTTATAAAATTAAATATAATAAAATGAAAGATGGGGTTCGTTAAATGTATTAGCATACTCATAACCTATATAGTAATACAAAATATGTATATAGTAATACAAAAATATATTATTTCGATTTAGAATATTATCATAAGTATGCGTGCAAGTAAAGTTTTTAGAACACGTGTAAACAATGTTAGGAATAAAATTGGGGTCACTTTAGAATTAGCATTTATTAAAACGTCTAGTTTTTGATAGATCTATAATCCAGCATACAAATTAGTATGTCAAAACTTGCTATAAATATTTTCATTAACTTTTTGAATTAAGCAGCTCATTATTCTTATAAGTTTCTACTGAAACTAGAAAATTTTGAAAATAAGTAAATGTGCGCAGAAATAAATAATTACAAATACCATCTAGGTAGGTAAGTGTGTACGTAGAAAAGCCGCGTCACGGTTGAAAATTAAATAATTTTTTTTCCTATATATTTTTATTATTTTCACGTAACTAACTTGAAAAGGTCAAACTATAAAAATAATAAAATTTTTATATTTGATTTCATTATTTTTATGAAACACTTTATGTTTAAAGCATGAAGTTTTTTTGTAAATAAGTATTTTAAATTTGTTAAGTGATATAGTGATTAAATATATGTATAATAATTGATTATAAAAAATGAAATTAATTATAAGAAGAGAAATTATGTTTCATCTATAGCCTCAGAATGTTACTTAAAGTACTTTCGAGAAAATAACATTTAGGTAATTAGTCCTACATTAACTAATTAAAATAAGAGTGAAACGATGGCATATCCATCGTTTCACGTTCATCATCGTTTACATGCATAGAACAAACAATAACAATACAATTGATATAAAATCGTCATAGTTATATTTAATACAAAAACTATTATTATAGTAAAAAATAACTATTTTAGGCACAAAATCTTCTCTTCTCAAAACGAAGCATATATTTCTTGGATTTAATCTAGCTTATAAAACATTCTCTTGATTCTTCATCATATAATGACAGATGTTTCTATCACTATTTTTAAATAAGTATAATACGTTGCCTATAACATCTTTATATAATTTTTTACCAAAAGTTAAAAAAAAGATAGAGATCGTAAACGACAAGAGTCAGCTACTGGCTTCGAAATTATTTATAGCATATTCAAAGACGGAATAACGAGGTGAATGTCGTACTTTAAACGTTTTTCTGGCACTCCTGAAGTTACTTTAGTGTTTTTTGGCATCATTTAATATCGATAATAACAATTTCGATTTTTTGTGCTTGTAGTTTAAGTAATTCCTAACATTCTAACATTGTTTTTCCTATGGCTGCGTACTTTTGATTTATTTGACACGTAACAGTGTTGAAAGCATTGTAGCAGTTGCTTTGTTAGAAATACCATAACGGTTGTAGGTATGTCCCTTTATACTTGCGTACGAAGTCAATTTTTTCTGCTAGTTTTGAGCTTTTATCTATTCTATTTATGACATATCATGTCTTTGTGGATCGACACTATATTGACTTTGATATCTTCTACACTATTGAAAAAAGAAAACCGATTAAAATATTTTTTAGTCTCTATGAAGTATTAAGTATTTATTTTTTTTAATTATTATAATTTTATAAAGTCACGTTGTCGGTCAAGTTATAAGCAGAGTGATGTGACAAATATCTAATGGGATAAAAAATAACTTTTAAATATATTGGCCACACTGTGACAGCGACTATTAAAAGTATCCTTAACCTTAAAGGTATAAAAATAAACTTGTCATTATGTATAGTATTACAACGATGACAATTGTCATTATCTTTTAAAGGATGTGTATAATTTTGTATTGTAAAACTCCAATATTTTTTACTAATTTACAATAAAACAAATATGTTATAAGCAACATATAATGTTATTATCTATATCCATTTCGTACGCTTTGGCAACGAGCAAGCGCGCCTCTCAACATGCAGTGCAGCCTTGAAAGGGCGAAAAGGGGGGAACGAAGTACCTTAAAACAAAAGTCCTATGGTTTCTTCTGCCTACCCTGCGGTTTAGGCATGAAGCTAAAAAATATATACTTAAAGAAAATATAAAAATTTGAAAGCAGTGGGATTTGAACCCACGACTCTTGCAAATCGTGTAAGGTTTTTCTTTAAGAATTTTTCTATTCTTAGAGTGGAATAACACTTTCAAAATAATAAAAATACTAAAAATTAAATATTTTTACTATTACAAAAGAACTAATTTATATAAATAAATGTTTATACGACTCACACTTATGTACTACGCACAGTAGTATGAGTGAGAGTGTATATACATTTAATAGTCTTATTCTTCTCTTAAATAATGGTGTTTCAAGCGTGCCAGTAGATTACTTTGCCAATATCACGTTCTATGGTCGACTCACGAAGGACAAACGGTAAATGCATTTATAAAAACATAAAGTAAAAATACAGCCTTCACTTTTAAAAAGATAAGGCTATTTACGATATTTACTTGCAACACAGTAGTTTAGTAATATATAAACGTATGTAATTGTCTCTATAACATTTATTGAAGCAATATCTGACTAAGTAAGAAGCAATATCTGAAGTTAGCGTTGTTTAACTTCATGAAAGTTAAATTTAAGTTCCCTTTTTAGGCATACACAAAAAATAATCGTAAAATCTTATTTTGGAAATTGAATTTTTTTCCGTAGTTCAAAAGGAAAAACCAGAACTCATATAGGACCTCTTTGTTATCTGTATGTCTATTTCTCTCCATTTTATCACGTTTTCAAATAAGATGAATGGACGAATGTGTGAATTTTGGTTTGTCATTTTTTAATTTTCCCCAGCAGGAATACCTACTAATCCTACGATACGTACGAAAACCTTGTTGCTCGGATACTATTCTCGCTTGTCATGCATCTAATCTAAAATATGTTATAGCTGTTTCTTTTGTCAAAAGACATTAAAAAATATTTATAAAAATAAACATTAAGAAAACGTCAGTTAAGTCTACATTTTTCTAATATTGACACCTGAATACTAAGTGTCCAAATAAAAATTCGAACTGTATTTGTCAATTTTTGATTTTAAATAAAACAATTTAAACGGATTTATCGCGTATATTAACATTTTTTATGAAACCCGACGTTTCGAACACTTTGCAGTCTTGGTCTACCCGTCGGGTCTACCCGTGACCACGGACCACCGTATACAAAAATCGCGAAAATCAAAGAATTTTTGATTTACTTATTTTAACAAAAATATTTTATTTTATATACCTTTATTATTATTTTATTGAGTCATATTAAAAATGTTGACTCAACGTTTTGTTTTTATGTTTTTATTTTTTAAACAACTATTCAATTGTTATGTACGTATATTCACGTGTTCCCACGACAAGACGTAAACAATTTATTTCACGAGGTCACTTATGCATTGTTTTATGAGATAATGTCTGATCCGGCACAGTCACGGTCTTAGCCTTAAAATAAACTTGTATATAATACAAAATAAAAATCAAAAAATGGTTGCCTGTAAAGTGGGTTTTACGGGCGAAAATTTTACGTGACAACGTCTTTTTCTCGGTAGAATATTTATTGATATGATTAATAATTATAATATAAATTGCACAAATTTTAACTATAGAAAATATATGTTGTTTACTAAAACATTGTACATGTGTCAAGTGATACGCGCGGCGGACCGATCATAGTTCGGTGACAGTTGACACATCGTTACGTTCCGGGCGTTACACTTTTTCATATGTGACTCCGAGCCGCAACCTAATTTAAGACGTTGTCACGTCAAAAATAACTTACCTTAAAAGAACTTACAAGAAGTTATGTTATCACTATTTTTTTAAGAGTAACCTTTTTGTAAGTTATTTGATGAAATGAAATCTAAATAAATTTTGTTTTAACACCAAAGCCACGAGCGAGTTAAATTGAAGGTTGTAATAAATTACCTATTTTTTATTTCTTCTATTTTGATTCGTTAACTAAATATCGACCACCAAATTATTAATTAAAACCATAAACGCGCTTAATCATTCGTAAAAGCAGAAGCGACCTATATTCGCAATCTATAACAGTAACCCCTATATAATTTTAAAGAATATGGTAAGTTCCGCCAATAAAGCCTGTCTGTGTATGTTTGTATGTATGTATGTATGTATGTATGTATGTATGTATGTATGTATGTATGTATGTATGTACATTTTGTATCTGTATGTATATGTATATGTGTATGTATGCGTATGTATGTGTGTATGTTTTTTTTTTTAATATTTTTATTGTTCACATCCCCAACCCTTGTCCTTTCTATATGTCCTATGCCTTAAGGTTGCCTGGAAGAGATCGCTATTTTAGCGATAAGGTCGCCTCTTGTACGTCTCTTATTTTGTTTGTTTACTTTCTTTGTTGTTTTCTTTATGGGTGTACAATAAAGAATATTATTATTATTATTACTATTTTAAATCCCGCTAAGCTAGGCCTTATTGTTCGCACCTACCTCACATCTTTCAAAAGATTATATTTGTAAAAAAAAAACTATTACTTAATGATTTTACGAAAAAATTATGATCCTTACAAGAGAAGATATATCTATCATATAGGCTGTTACTTACCTTAGTTGTAATTTGAATGCTTCGAGTCCTCAATTATTTCTAGGCACAGTGTGTTCATTTTTATAATAGGATCTCAGAAAAAAAATCCTGACAAAAAAAAGGGAAAAGGCTTTAGTGTGTTGAAGGTTATTAATTATTACTTAGTTCCAGTCCAATTACAATTTATCGTTGTCAAACATGAATAGTTGTAAAATTGCAAATGAGCAGTTGAAACTTTAAGAAAAATCTCGTTGACTTTCTTTCTCAGGTCGGAGGCATTAACTTTAGTGAACCGGTGGTAATTTAAAAAAAAAGCTTAAAATTACATATTTTTAATATCCTTAATCTACATTAATTGATTTAAGTGGACAACTAATCTCTACATTGTGTTGCTCTTTCATACATTTATTTGTATCTATGTTGAATCATCTCATTTCAACAACCTCATCGGTTATGCAGTGAAGAATTGTCACGCCACACATTTTGCATTATAAATAAATGTACTATTTTACGATCTACGTATAAGCCAGCCGATATAAGCCAGAAGTTCTTGTTTGAACTCTGCAACTTAGTATGTAAGCACTATAAAAGTAATTTATTAAATAAAACAGAAATCGAAGAACGCATATTAACACCGTTTTCTATGCCTATGTTATTTTCTATAGGAGAAAATATTCCATAAATGACTAGTAGAACTGGTTGATCTTCAACTCTGTAGATCGAAACACATATAAATATATGTTTGATACTTATGTATAGCCGAATGGAATCGGTTTGGACCGCAAGGGTTAAATCAACGTATACTAAACCGGTTCTTTCTGTATTAAAAACATTGTTAATAACCGTATAAATAAAAGCCTATGATAAGAGTTATTTTTTTGGTTGATATTTAAATTAAAAAGGAAGAAAATAAATATCAACAATCGTTTCAATTTACATAAAAGTAAATCACTTATTATATGTTGATTTATATGACAATATTTGGAAATAAGTTGCTTAGAAAATATATTATAATGTTTATTTAAAAAAAATTGTATAAATGTTTTAAGTAGTCTTTGAAACTGGTATGGCGTAAATAGGGCGCGACTAATTGTCAACTTCAGTTGTGCGTTAGACATACAAGTAATATTTCTCTGTTCATCGCTTATTTTATCTATAACCATTCCAGATGTGATAAGAATGTGTTCAATAAAATGTCTTTTTGTAGTGATGGTAAAAGTTAAAACGGAGAGATTTATTTAATATATTTATTTTTGCATCAAAAGACTATATTAAATGTTTAGACGTTTGACTAAAGAAGATCAAAAAAAATTTAGTTCACTCTTTATGCACTTATATTTGAAGAGTATTAAACCCAAGAACGTCACTCGAACTGTCAAAAACCCAAAAGTCGAGATTACGTAACATAGAAATCTTAAATATATTTTCGAAATTTCAACGGAAAGCGAAATTTCGTCATATTTCTAAGCTCTTTAATAATAAAATACTATGTAGTCTTCACCAATACTATTCTCGATAATCGATTTAATGTGCTATTAATTCTATATAATGGCAGTTAAACGACTTTATATTTATGTTTTATATTATGAAAGTTTCCTGCTAACCCTAATTCATAGTACGTCCAGCTTGCATCTTACTTCATTATGCCTATGCAGTATGCAATTTTAACATTATGCACCCGTTACTTTCATTGCACAATCTATGCGTTTAGTCTAGATTCTTTGAAGTCTTTCACGGAAGGAGTTTTGTTCAAGTTTTAATTTAGTACAAACAAGTATGTACATATTTATATTGTCTATGTATGTAATTAACAAGAGATATTTAAATAAAACTACCGTTTACTTTGTAAAATTTAATAACTGAGGAAGGTTTAAACTTATCACTGTCTTATATTTTTTTATTAATGTAGTGTTAAGAACACTATCAAATAGTCTTTATATTTATTATTTTTCCAAAATAATATTTAGATAACGGGTCAAAGTTATGTGGAACATGGCGATACGAGTATCCTAACATATATATATATATATATATATATATATATATATATATATATATATATATATATATATATATATATATATATATATATATATATATATATATATATATATATATATATATAACAAGTTTGTGTGTGTGTCATAGCAATGTATAGCATTGTCTTCTATTTTGGAGGTGATTGCTATGAACAGTCGACATTGTCTCGCATGGCTCAGAATACTAAATATTCACGATAATGTATTAAGAATAATAATTGAACACAATGATTAAGTCTAATTAAGATATATATTAAACTATACATATTATATTATTTACTTATTAAAAAATAGTGTCAATGTCATCTACAATTTTATATCACAGACAATTATCAAGCCCTTTTAATAAAAACACGATTTTCTACCATGTGATGCCATATATATGTCTGTAGTAAAATTGTAAATTAATATTTTGTTAATAATTAAAAAAAAAATTATTTGATTTTTTATATGTACCTTTTTGCTTTAAGCAGGAAAATCTTTCATTCACCAAGTCAATGTGTCTTAGTAGGTATAATTACTAAATGCAGGCGCAAAAAATAATTTTTACGATCACTAATCGGATTTTAATTATTACGAAAAATTCCTTTAATTCTTTATAATTATTATTTAGTTACTTTGAATTAAAATAAGTAGTTAAATTACACACTATAAATTACGACATTGCGTACAAATACTTTTATTTATTTTTATTTAAGCTTTAACCTTCAATACTGAATATCGTGTTGTTTTAAAATAGTATAGCTTAAAGTGGAGCAACAACAGAGACAAGGATACAAATGCACAACTTTCCATTTTCTTACATTATTTCCATTCTAATGACAAATAAAAAGTGCAATTTCTTAGTTGAGTCTTTACGACGTTATGGTTTTATTAGAAAATAACTTCTTAGAAACATACTTCCTGTAGTATCGAACACTTATATAATACGTATACCTAGCCCTCATGCACGCATGACTCGGAACCGCCTAATTTTCCAAGAGGTATGAGATCGAGTCAAATTTTCGTTATTTTTTATTATTTTTATTATATTCAGTGTAACTTCCTAAATACACATTAAAATAACTTATGAAACTTGATCATTTAGATTTATATTGTAAACACTAACTTAAAAATATGTTAATCTGGTGATTAACATCCAATGTTTACACACATTTGTATATATATATATATATATATATATATATATATATATATATATATATATATATATATATATATATATATATATATATATATATATATA
This sequence comes from Dione vanillae, assembly GCA_037178615.1. Lineage (NCBI taxonomy): Eukaryota > Metazoa > Arthropoda > Insecta > Lepidoptera > Nymphalidae > Dione > Dione vanillae. Next base: position 447,268 of record JAZFAU010000096.1, on the reverse strand, counting down.
TATATATATATATATATATATATATATATATATATATATATATATATATATATATATATATATATATATATATATATATATATATATATATATATATATATATATATATATGTATGTGATGTACCTCAAACACCAAAATTACAATTACCTAATCTACGTTAATTTGTTAATTGTAAACTTAATCTTCATTTAATTGATATGTATAGCTAATTAACGATAAAAATGCGAAATTTGCACTCATTCTCAGATTTGGAAGGTCGTTGAGCCTGTAATTTTATTTGATACATTATATTTTATGCATTTATATATTACGAAACTGACCTTCATGTATCATATAAACAATATAAAAATGTTGTAATACGATTTTACTTACTTTTGTCAGGCTATAGAAAGTTATATATTTACATGCAACCAGTGTTGTTGTTGCGAGACTATGTATCTACACTGTGGTGTAACTTGTCAAAGGAATGTACTTTAGATTTATTTATATAATTTATATATATGTACAAGTATGTATGTTTGTCACTCACACTATACGTTTAGAATTTAGATTAGCAATACTGTGCATAAATTACATAGTGTAAACAATAGAACTATATATATTATATTATGATAAATATGTTATTGTTTTTAAAACACAAGGGATCCTGGACACCTAATCGTTTTTTTATGTTATAGAAAAGTAGAAGTATATATAGTAGAAGTATATATATATATATATATATATATATATATATATATATATATATATATATATATATATATATATATATATATATATATATATATATATATGATATGCAATCTTAAAGTAAATTTTAATTTATTTTATTAATTGTCATTATTTGATATTAAGTGACAGTAGTTGGCTTGGCTACCCTATATGAAGGATACACTGTAAAGCAAATCCAAGCTTCGTGTTATATATTTTGAAAAGTAATATAAAATAACTAAATATTTTTCAATATTTTAAGCAGCATTCAGAGACAGAGAGTACTGTTATTAATATTGAGCGAAAAAAAAACGAAAACAGCACGTGTATTGTATGAGGACCTCCCTTAATAATTAAATTTCTTATATTTATAAAATGTGTTGTTATAACGGAAACGGAAATACATAATTAAAAAAACATTCAGCTAGCAATTATCACGGCTTATGAGATACAGACAGTCACACAGTGAAACTTACTAATTAGATTTGACCTTGACCTTTTAGGTACGGAATCCTGAAAACGTAACAGATTACAAATATATTTAAGACGCTGTTGAGTAGTTTATTCTGTTTTCCACTTTCTGTTTATTTCAAGGACCCTTATACTTTGACAGGTATCACAGGTTATTATACAGGTTATACAGGTTATAACATAAAAATTAACCACCATAAGCAATTATACTTTCTTTGCTCACAATGGTAAAAAAAGTAACTTAAAAAGATATTCCAGCACGGCGTTAAGCTTTGTTATGCCTCAAACGGAAAAAGGAATGTTATGTTGTTGTTATGAATATGGAAACAGTGAAGCAAATGTCACCCTTAAATGATTTTAAGACATTACTTATAGTCAGCTACCTCTCACTGTTGATATTGCTACGTCTTACAACTTGATACCTGGTAATGATAAACGAGTTATGGTAATGAACATTTCTTATAATTATTATATTAAAAAATCGTAATTTTATTTTATTAGTAGAGTCTATAGAGTCTAGGCTAAAGGTCTAAATAATAGAGCAACTGCATAGCCCGATTAATTTCTGCAGTATATGCTCCATATACACAAAGGTAGTTTATAAGAAATAAAGCAAAGTTACACCAAAGATGTGAGTGCGATACATATAAGATTTGTAAACTGGGCCAAGTTCAAAGCATTTCGGGGCCACACAACCTGTCACGGCTCACCGGTATTCGGCAATGTTTGTATATATCACATAAAACATTGGGTATTCGGTAAATATTAGTACTTACCGGTTTTTAAATATAATTTATATACGATTATAAAAATAATTTATTTTCTACATTCTTATTTACCGTTGTTTATATGTTGTTTACAGTTATTGAAGCCTTGATCATCATCTTAGATGTTTTAAGTAAAATCCTACAACACTATAAGTATGAAAGTTTGCAAAGAAGTTATTTGTTCCCGTTTCACGCAATCATTACTGAACGGATTTTGATGCAAGTTTACAATAATAGGTATACCCAATAAATCAGAATAACATACGAGATATAATTTGTGATAAACTAATGCAATTCACTTTACATATAAATAAAAATAATGTAATAATAATAGTAAAACTAAAGAGTAAGGCGAGTAAACTTTCCAAGGAAGAATAGGAGAGAAGAAAAATATTTTTTTTTAGATTTGTCGTTCACGCAGACAAAGCTACGGGTTACCACTCGTACATGGGTAGTAAAATAAATTTGCTTTAACTTTGATATTTAAAGTAATCTAAATTTAAGACATAACGGTATATAAATATATTAATACACGTAAAGAAGAAGTTACTCTCATAAAGTGGTCATTAAAACTAGTTGTTGCAATATTTGTATGGCGCAAAAAGCACGTTTTTCGCACATGTATGTTAATTAAAGGTAGAAACAAATTTTAAATGCCTTCCTTGAGCTTCAAAGCTTAAATTGCGCTATCTTGAATAGAGAAAACAGTAACATAGCATATATGTCTATTTTTGCTGATTGCAGTAATAATACCGGTTTTATCATCTATACTATTAATCTTTAAACTATTAAATTGTAGTTATCTATATTGAAGCAGTGTGTTAAGTACCTATAGGTTATAGGCAAATATTGTATATATATATATATATATATATATATATATATATATATATATATATATATATATATATATATATATATATATATATATATATATATATATATATATATATATATATATATATATATATATATGTGTGTGTTATGTAACGAATATTCGCATTCGCAAACAATTCTAGGAATGTTTTGCGAATGTCAGAAAAAAAATTGACGACCATAGTAATAAATATTGCGTTGCATAATAAATATTTACACTCATTTACAATTTATATTTACATTCCTGTTGAACTAAAATTCTGGTGTTTGGCAAAAATTAAGAATTTACTATTCTATTGAAGGAAAACCTAGTTATTTATAAGTACAAGTAAGTTTTTTTGTGATATTATAGTATTATATATGTTAGTCTGATTCGTATTTTATCAAAATGTTGATAAAAAGTCAAACTATCATTTACACCATAAATATAAAAAAACTGATTTTAAGCTAAACAAATTAATTTACTAAGACTAACTTATTTTTTAGTATACTCATTTATTATATCATTTTTCACATAAGTGAAGTAGCCGCCTTTAATATTGTTTACATTTATTGTTGAACTAGAGGATTGCAGAATTATGGCGAAGGTCAAGGCGGTACGGCCACGATGCGCTTGCGCAAGTCAACGTCCGTACTTACAGTGTAGAATGTCAATAGTTTAAATTATAGACAAGGAAATTTCCTATTAATATTACATTTTAACTACATTGTCACTGTTAACATGCCAAGTTTTAGCATAACAACATATATCAAATTTCAATAAACAGTAATGATTCTAAGAAAAAACCTTATTTGTAAAGTTTATAATTTGTCGGTTCCGCTAAAACGGCTGTGATGGCTCGTTATGTGTACCGCATGTTTTTATAAGAAACAAAATTGTAATAATTTCACTCTGTCGTAAAGAATACTTATAGATCAATAAGCTTTTTACCATCTTACTAAGGTGCTTCAAGAAAAAAGAGAATTATGGAAATATACATATTAAATGCTACTAATACTAAGGTATATACACATATATACATATATACAGGCGTATATTAATCGTCGCTTCAATGTGGTGCCAACACAATTTAACAACTGCCAAATACTTGTTATATTATAAAAATTATTAAGTCTTATGACATAGACAATTGTTGTGTTCCACAAACACTTTACAATAAAACTACAATAACCATCATAATTTTTTAATTTTGTAATACTACAACATTAAATATGATTTATTGCTTTAACTTAATCTTTTCAGTGGCGAGCGCCAGCTTGCGTATGTTGCAAAGACAGCCAGCTGATGCTTCTTGTAAAATAGGATCTTTTGAACCAATAGTTTCTAATAGGAATTGAACCACGCCAGCCTGGAAATAAAAAAATACGTATCTTAATATACTAAGTTATCCAAATAAAGAGGTACTGTTATTATTAACAAAAATACTATTTATTAATTAAGAATTTAATTGTTTTTCATTTATATTTCATTATAGTGATGTTTATATATCCAATCTTGGGAAAATAGTAAGCGATAATAGATTTTTTCTATTTTTTATAATTTATATACAATATAAACCCACAACAAATTAGCAAACGCTCTAAGCAAATATTCACCTGAATATTGTATTTAGGAACCTTGGATATCTCTATTTGTACGGAGATGACTTTAAACTTACATAGCTTAAATTCGTATTGAGATAGTGAAGACTCTACTTTAACAAGATTTCTTTTTCTTTGTGATAATTTCGAATATTAAACTCATGATTCTACATATCATATATAAATAAATATAATAAAAAAATGTACTGTTCGTTCTAATAAGTAATTACTGTAACTTGCTTCATTCACATATCAATATTTATGTCACGTTGTGCATGGCCTTTGTCATATGTGCCGTCATAAATACTTGCACTCTTTTACTGTAACTTTAACCTTACTTGACTGAGATTCTTATGCTTATCTGTGTATTAGTTAAATTTTGTATAACATAATGCTAGACCGTATACATAATTTTGTGAACGGAATATTTCATGCCATATTTTTAAAAATTCTTAAAATTAAATTATGTTCTTTAAAAAAATATGATTAAGTATAATTTTTAGATAAAAGAACTTAATTACGATCTGATTACACAAAAACGTTTCGTGCTAATAATCTCGAATTCAAACTAATTACACATACGTGGCTTAGTTACTTACAAAACTAAAACCAAAAAATTGTAATTGTTCCTACCATTAGTAGAAATAACCACAAAGAACAGGCAACTAAGTACATCCGGTTAGCCACCAACCTTAAGAAAATCATTAGCAATAATGCAACAAGTGATTATTTGATATTTCGTTACACGTTTTGTAACTACACTCTTGAGTGCTAATAAGAAGTTGCACCAACGAAGAGCGTAGCGGAATTACAAAAAAATAACAAAAACATTTTACCACAAGGCCACACAGCGTTTAAGTTGGCAGCTGTAATCTTAATGTCGGTTTGTTGTGAAAAATTGAAATAATATGAAATATAAATATAGTATATTATTGCCACTGTATTTACTCGTCACATATAAGAAATTAAGAATAATATAAAGCTTTTCATAAGCTTTACAACCAAATTACTCAATAATTTGCTTTTTTATATATTTTTTTATCATTCTTATCTATAAAAATACTACATTCATCTTACGAATACCTACAGTTACTGTTTAATTTCAAGGTAATAAAAAAGCATAATAATTTTTAAAGGTTAAATGAACGTTTTAATTTTTAATATTATATTAGCACGTTATAAGTTTATCCAATGGAGGAAGAAACTTACATCAATATTCAGAATTATAAGTATTTTAAAATTTTTTAAATAAGTTTTTACTTATACTTAAAAACTGTGTATACATTATCATATGAACAGTATAAACAGATCCTTTGGCTGTTTTTGTATACCTTTGTATGACCTTACATATAATTATCTATTGTTAAGAAAAAAAAAACATCAATATTAGCTATTTATTTTTTCTGATATCTTTATAATTCTCTTTGTATAGAAACTTAAAAAAAAACTCTTCATACAAATAATCGTTTGTAACAGAAACGATTATTTAAACTAGTCCAAGAGAAACTTCCAACTTAACTTAACTATAAATTAAATTGGTTAATTTCAACCTACACTTTCCTCCCGACAACATTTTCTTCACATATTAATTACGTAATCTTAAATGATCTATTTAAATACCGTTTATGAATAGAAAATATATAAAATAAACAATTATTTCTTTTAAACTTAAAAACTTTCTTACCGCATGCATTGTAACACAATTAATGGAGTAAAAGGACAGGTGGTACAAAGCCAAAGCAGTAGCTCGATGAACATTTGGATCTCTTGAAGTCATGTAATTCACTAGCGGCGTTATGGCGCCTCGTTTGCCGAACTCCTGCCTGTTTTGGGCCCAGTCGCAGCAATATGCGATAGCTACGCCTAAGTTTGCTCGGAGGTGGTCGTCGGTTGTGCTCACTGGAAGTAGATTTATTTAAAGACAAAGAGTACAAGTTAAAAGAAAATAGCTTAGTAAAAAGATTAGATTAATTCGTAATTTAAAATACACACATTTGTATCTATATGAGTCTTGAATGTCGTAAAATTTTTATAATGGAGGTCGTGACGTAGATGTACAGAATGTGACTTTAAACGCGACAAATTGTGGGTTTGATTCCTACTCGGGGAGACTTAAATATTTTCATTTTCTTTCTTTTTGGTACTAAGAGAACAGATTGTTTAATCTCCTTTTTGTTCTTGTCTGTCGAACACTAGATTTTTCTGTCTGCAGTGCTCTGTCTGCCTACCCTGCGATGCGCAGGCTATAGCGTGAAGATAAACAGTTAAAAATAAATTAATTAATTAAATAAATTTGAGAGTACGAAACATTATATTAAATCACAATTTGAAATGCACATATGTTTTAAAATACTTTTAAAATATTTAAATTAAGTCAGAATTTTAAATACATACATATATGAGTCTTAAAATAATGTTATATTGAAATAAAGCTATTTTTATTTGACATATGTAGGTTTTTTATATGACATTTTGTGTAAAGGTTGAAATATTAATAATTAAATATATTACTAAATTCATATTGCGTCTTAAGCTTTATTTTCATTTAAAATGTTTATGAAAGGAAACGCAAAGTGTGCATGTCGTAAATCATCTTTAGACTTCAACAAATATATAACAAAGTAAATTTGTTTAGCTCATGGTCAACTCATTACAGTGATTGAATATTACATTCTTCTCAGTACATTACAAATAAAATGACTATAGCTATATTGAAAAATATACGAGTATAATTTAAATAATTCGGATAATCTGATTGACAAATTGAATTACTTTTTACAAATTAAATATCTATCAAATAAAATATTTATGAATGAAATAAATTATATACATTATTAATATTTTGTATATGAATATACTTATAATTTTTTATGCATGTTCGTTATTAATTATATATGAGTTTATGTATGTATATTTAAATGAAGCAAGTACATCGCCTATCGTTTTGGAATACTTAAAGTTCCCTGGCAGTGATCTCTGCCAGGGTGATAATATATAATATTATAGCATAGCGATAATGTCGCCTATTTTTCTTTTGTGTTTATTTTTTTTGTTTATACTTTTTATTATTATTACACTATGTCTGTATTATGTGCAGTATATATTCTGAGTAGGTTTATTTTATAATTATAATAAAAATATATAGTTTTCCTAATTTTGATATAAAATAATTACTAATTTACAAAATATTATTAACGCGACACGACAATTTGAATACATTGAATACCATTGTGTAAAGTCGAACACGAAAAGTATTAACTGCATCACGACTGCAACTATAATTACATAATATCTTTTCATGCATTAAACAAATACATTTTACATTCCACATTTGATTGCTGACCACTAAAAATGTAATGTAACGAGATCAACTAACGTTATTTCATAATATTTCAGTTGCGCACTAAAATAGCAGTAAGCAATTTTACACTCACCAAGTTTCGAAAGCTTCGCCACGACACCGTGGTCAGAGATTACAGCTAAGTTTTCGTGGTCGCGGGCAATCGTCGCTATTGCAGCGCAAACAGCTGATAAGACATTGTGGTCATCAGAATCTAACAAATCTACTGTTAGTTCCAGGGCTCCGACAAAAGATCTGACCATTTCTCCAGAATCTGTTGCGTTTTGGACACAAGGACTTAGTGCGAGCGCTGCGTTTGTTTGAACTTTCTTCGAGTCGTTTTTTAGTAGTGACCATATAAGTCTTACTCCGTCCAAATTGTCTATTTCGTACATACAATTTTGCTCTTTGGCACATTCCATTAAAACCAACGGCACATTTTCTAGCAGAGGCTTATAAGTGTTATTTAGATGGTGGACTGAAAATAGACTGAATTCATAAATTTTTATTTTCAAGTAAGTATTTATTAATTTTTAAGACGAGCAAAAAGCATAATATATTTAACGTGTGTATCTATATGTTTATTATACATATGTATATATTTTTTATTTATGTTTGGAACATTGTATTTTTGTTTAAACTTAGTTTTCTTAACTTAAATTTAAACCAATATACTAGAAGAAGTTCTATTTGTACATATACACCATCTTATCGCCGATGGCATTGGCTTTATATCTTTGCTATTATTAAATAGTTTTCAATTATTGTATCACGCTATCGTGTTATCACATAGTTGCTAAAATTTATATATTCAACATAACTCATTAAATCGCTACTAAAACTAAGTTACTAGCAATTATAAAAACTGGTTAAAAGAAATCTACCAAAATTTGACGATTAAATACATATTACACAAAATAACTCACTTAGCATTGGAATACCACCAGCACTGCGAATTTTTTCTCTATTGGGTGGATACTTAGCGCATTCAGCCAACGCTCCCGCAACGTTGGTTAAAACCCCATCATTTTCGTCATCTAGTAATCTCACAAGTATCCGTACTGCACCAAGGTGATCTAATCTTTTGACGCTTACATCACTATTCGCACATTTCCAAAGAGCTCCAGTTACTGCAGCCATAAGTGGCTTATTAGCTCTGTTTGTGGAATCTTGGGCCGCCTCTACCAGTAACTCGAGACCTCCAGCTTCACGGATCATATCTCTCGTAATTGCATCACTTGCGCATTTATACATTGCCAGACTGCAATACGTCTGCAAGAAAATATATGAAACTTGAAGGTTAACTAACTAAATATATAAATTGCCACTAAAATGTGTGAAATAACATATAGAAATTCTTAGAAGAACTAAATTGCCTGGATTTCTATTAAGATTGTTAAAGTAACTCTTTAACAATCTTAATAGATAATATACTTAATTGGTAATCAATTTTTAGTACCTTTAAGTCCTTGTCTTCATTTGCTAAGTGCTTTATCAAATCATCAACCATCTTCTCGGTCTGTATAGCAAGCTGAAAGGACGTTTCATTTGCACACATTTGTAGAAGGCCGACTGCTGGTACCGCAACATCCAAGTGGATCGTCTTAAGTATTCGAGCGATGAGTGGTATCATGCCATACTTTCTCATTGCCTCGCGGTTCCTTTGCGATGATGACATTGACCACAGAGCTTTTGCTCCGGCGCGTGCTATGTCGAGAAATTGTAATTCGTCCTGATTAAGTTCTTCTCTCGGCGTAGTAAGGCACCTGTATATAAGAAATATATTAATATTATTCTATTTTGTTTTACTTATGTATACCAGTATTATAAAATTTAGAATAAATAAACAAACTTATTTAATAAAGAAAACGAAATATATATATACAAATACACAAAGCTCTAACCTATCTTTAATATCTAATAGATCTATTAACTTTGGCAATCCACCAAACTTTCTGCAAAATTTTCTACTTTTACGGATTCTGCCCAAATTAGCTATGGTTTCCGCGGCTAATATTTGTACGTCTCTAGCAGGATCGGACAGCAACCCTACTAGTAAAGGGATGGCACCTAAATCTGTCACTTTTTTCCGTATTTCTATATTAGGAGTTATATCCCTTAGGACCGCTAATCCTCCTAGTATACAACATAAATCTCTCGTTTCTAACAAGTTAACTAACAACTCTAGACCGCCAATCTCTTGTATGGCTCTTTGGTTAACTTCGATAGTTAAGTCGTGATCTTTTAAGCAAGATAATGCAACCATCGTAGCTGTTTGGTTACCAGCCTTCATATATTTTACCAATTTTTGTATATGCCAGTATTCTGGCGGAATTTCAGAAGATTTTATGAGATCAGCCCAGTTATCCTCGGATGATGAAGTGGAAGATGCAGAGGAAGCTGAAGTATCTGAACCTTCGGTGACCATCACAATCCGTGGAAGTCCAACTGTATCTTGACCGCCATCTACGCTATACGCTGATATATTATCACCTTCTGCCATGTTTAAAATAATTAATTTACAAAAAGATCAAGTTATGATACTCTCAATATTATAATAAATAATAGATTCCGATTTTATATTTAAAAATATAGGCTAAACAAAGTACGCAAATGTCAAATAAAAGTAAATCTGTATTTAATCAATGCCGTTGCTAAGAAACTATATTTTTGTGAAGTTTGACATTGATTGCAGCATTTACAGCCTTACAATTTTAATGTATATTGTATATTTACGTAGATATATCTTACAATATTTGTAATTATGTCAATTTAGTATTCTGAAAGCATATCAAAATTGTAAATACAAATGTATTCTTCAAATCCTAAATACCCATGTCTTAATAGTTGTAAAAATATGGCAATATTTTAAATTGTCATATACCTTACAATAAGGCCACGGCCGATAGTTAAAGATGTGTAAAATAAATATAGAATAATGTTATATATATATATATATATATATATATATATATATATATATATATATATATATATATATATATATATATATATATATATATATATATATATATATATATATATATATATATATATATATATATATATATATATATATATATATATATATATATATATATATATATATATATTGAGAAGCAAGAAAAATTGAGAAGCAAGAATAAAAATCTTACCGCTCTCTACCAAAGAAATTAAGTAAATAAGAAGAATATTTAATAATTAATTATAAACCTACTTCCTTGGTAGTTGCTTTCTTGCAATCCCATTTCAATATTTTTTTAAAAAATTACCTTAAAAATGTTTCTCTATTATTTCTAATAACAAAGATGAGTCACATAGCAGAGCCTCCATACCACTGAAAATGTCCAATATATAAATCTTATAATAAATACCCTCGAAAACAAACTCAAACAGTCTTGAGCAGCTAATTTATATTAATTCAATGTGAGATACAAATGTCAAAGATACTATTTTGTAATGTAACCAAAATTTCTTTCTCGAACATACTTTACGAAAACACTTGTTGGCTTAAGATTTATTTTATTGTGTAAGCATCTTTTGACAAGCTTATCAAGGTCTTTTTGAAGCATCATGGAGTTTTTATAGCATTTATAACTTTATTCACGCTGTCATGATCTAAAAGATCATGACCATAAACAAAATAAATTAAATACAAAAATTTGCTAGTCATAATATAGTGTGTATATATATATATATATATATATATATATATATATATATATATATATATATATATATATATATATATATATATATATATATATATATATATATATACATATATACATATATACATATATACATATATACATATATACATATATATATATATATATATATATATATATATATATATATATATATATATATATATATATATATATATATATATATATATATATATATATATATATATATATATATATATATTTATATATATATATACACACTATATTATGACTAGTTACTCATATAGTTATTTTTTGTTAAGTAATTGTCATGCATCTTTGGCCTTGTGGTATGATTACCTAATTTAATGATAGATACGTTTTTGTTTCAGTTTCGGCGGAGTGTAAGAGACGTTTTGAAGCCAGAACACAATGATCAATTTTTACTGAGATGGCTGAGAGGTATTTTTTAATTATATATTTATTTCAATATCTTGATTTTGTCAAGAGAAACGCTTTAGTATACGACCGATGGTTGTCAGTTTGACCACTGAAGGTTTCCTCAGTTAGGTTATACAGTCTATTCTTTAAATATAGACGCGTATATTGATAAATAAGCCTTTAAATTGTATACACACAAATGTAAATTTAAAATCTTACAAGCAAGAAGCAAAATATCATTAAAAATAATTATTCCGGTAGTACGCAACAAGGCGACCTTATAATATTATATTGAAAATACATAATACAAAACAAAATGTTTCACACTAGGTTCACATATTGTCATGTGACGAGATTTGCTAAAAAAACATATTTTTTTGTCACAGTATACTTTAATCATTGTTGGTCGCAGCTTCAATTTCCATGTTTGTATGTTTCCTATTGGCTGACCTTACACACGAGTATATGTTCCGGTCTGTTAATTACAAGGTCCGATGTTGGATCGAGAAAGCCGGAACTAAAAATACAAGTCAAAGATGATTATTGATTCTCCCGACGGATGATTATTTTATAAAAACATTTACATTATCGAGTAATTTATTAATTATTACAATTTAAACACTAAAATAAAACTTTTTACACTAAACTTAAATTTAATTTTTTTTTATCACCACGCTGTTCACTCACAGCAGATCTCAACACCGCTCCTTGTTGCCAGAGTGAAAAAAAAAAAAACAAAACAACTATATCTCCATTATTTTAACTAAAATTAATTTATTTTTCCCGAGTAGGATTCGAACCCACAAACAGTCGCGTTTACTCCACCACGATGATTTTCTTTTTTTATTTAAAATCGTATTAAGTATATAATATAAATATTAAAATTGCATACCTATATATTTTATTTTGAATATAAATTATTTAATTATAAAATATTTTGATCCCTTAATCTCTAATTTAAATGAAAGATAATGAATACGTAATATCGATAACAAAGCGTAAATTGTTTGTACTAAAAACAAAATAACAAAGAATAACATATAAAAATAATACAATTGCATATTTTAAAAAACATATTTATTGTAATGGTCTTTAGTTAGCGGAAATTTGTAATAATCTCCCTACAGAGATGCTATTTCGTTGTTAGCAAGTTGTATAAAGCATATAAGAATTTCGACGCAGCGTGAATAAGAACGCATGGCTTAGCGGTGAGAGCGCTTGCACGGTTCGCAAGAGGGCGCGGGTTCCGAGTCCCGCTGCGTTCAAAATTTTTATATGTTTTTTTTTAAGTATTTTTTCTATCTTCAGTGTGGAAAATATTAAATATAATTATTGTTAGGTAAAATCTACGCTCTGGTTATAACTAAACTTATAACTAAATTGCTTGGTTATAAGTTACAAGTAATAGCTACTTTTTATTAAGTTGTCTTTATATTACTAAAACATTAAATGTTTTCAACAAAATTAAATATAGTGAGGACCCTTATAATATATCCTATGTATGTTAAAGATATTTGCGATCTTCATATTTCAAACCTAGTTAGTAGCGCCGTCTAGGCGCAGTTCAAATGTCTTGGTAGAATCTCGTTAAATCTTATTCATGCGATATGATAGCTTTAATAGGTCATGTAAATCTCAGAAAAGCTTTTAATCTACATATATCTATACTTATATTATAAAGAGGAAATATTTGTATTTTTATTAGTTAGTTTGTATTGAATAAACTGAACAATTGTGACGAAATTTAAAATGAGACCTTAAGCCTAAATAAGTATCATAATCTATTTTTTATTGTGTAAATAAACGATACAGAACAGAACGGGTTATTCTTTTTTTTTTTAGCTTCACGCTTTTATCCCGCACATGGCAGGGTAGGCAGAGGGAACTGCAGGAACCATATGAACCTAGTGTTAAGACACTCCGTTACTTAGTCCCTGCTTCCTCCGTCCCTACTTTCCGCCTTTTCCGAGGCATTGCGTGTTGAGTGGCGGAACTCAACGCCGCGCTTTTGTCTAGTTGCCAGTGCGAAGAGAATGAAAATAGAAAAATCCATCTTCCCCAACTGGGAATCGAACCCAGAAACCGTCGCATTACAGGCAGACGTTGCGTCTCTGCGCTACCACGGTCCTCAATGGGTTAAAATTGATCCTGAAAAATAAAAATTAGAAGAGAAATATTTATTTTTTAAATGAGGTACATTAAATTTAGTGTCAAGGTATTTTTAATTACTACCTACAATGTGAGTGGCAAATCTTAAGAAAATTAATAAATGATTATATTTATTTTTTTACTTTATATTAATATTTACAAATCGCAGCCAACATAGTGCATAACTTGTACGTATAGTTTTGCGATGATTCCCAAGATTTTTTGATATAGAGTTAAAATTAAGTTTCCCCATTGAATGTCGTTCAGTTGTCGGCTATTTTTTAAGATTTTTTTTTTTTTTTAGCTTCACGCTTTTATCCCGCACATGGCAGGGTAGGCAGAGGGAACTGCAGGAACTATTAGAACCTAGTGTTAAGACACTCCGTTACTTAGTCCCTGCTTACTCCGTCCCCACTTTCCGCCGTTTTCGAGGCATTGCGTGTTGAGTGGCGGAACTCAACGCCGCGCTTTTGCCTTAGTTGCCAGAGCGAAAAAAATGGAAATAGAAGAATCCATCTTCCCCGACTGGGGATCGAACCCAGAAACCGTCGCGTTAGCCGCGTTACAGGCAGACGTTGCGCCTCTGCGCCACGACGGTCCTCAATTATTTATTTAATTTATTTAATAATAAAATTAACTAATAAATAAGCTACGGCGTTTAGTTCCCACGCTCAACACATAGTGTATAAGACACTCAATTGGAGACACAAATTGAGAATGGAGACTCTTGGCCCTAAGTTTCGATATACAGGATAAAATATAAAGATATGTAATGTGTAATAATAGTATCAATGGTAGAGTATCTAAACTCTACTCTGTTAAAAAAGCAGCAAAATTTGAAATCTATCTTTATTTTCAGAGTGTACTTTCGAAAAATTTCATAGGCTAAGGCTTCAAAGCTTAAAGCTCAAGAAAAAATGAAGCTTATTTTGACATAACAACTAATAAAATAAGATTATTTATTATATAGAGAATGTCATACCATATCTATCTCTACGAATTAGATATTGTACTAAATTGCTTATATATTTTTGTGTTATAGAACAGCAAAAAACGCTTTATATTGCTACATTTTAGAGTCGTTATAGGTGTGGTGTTAACTATAACAACCGAAAGCTATTTTAAATTATTACTATTCATTTTTATATTATATATATTATTAATTTATAAAAACTGGTTAGGCGAGATTGGTAAATCATATAGGAATTAAGTTTATGTACCAAAATAGCTCTTTTGTTACTTAATTGAATTTTAAAAGTTATTTTAGTCGTGGTTACACAATATTTTGTCAACGCGACGGCTTGTGAGTTTAATTCCCACTCGGAGAATTGAACTTACAAGCCGTCGAATGGCTTACTTTAGTCGCTCTGGCAACTGATCAAGCGTGATGTTGAATACTGTCACTCAACACGCAATACCTCAAAAGGCGGAAAGCTGTGAACGGAGTGTCTTAACCCTAGTTAGGTTCCCACGGTTCCTGAAGTGTCCTCTGACACACGATTTTTCGCCCTTCGCCTAGTTTTTGCCCATTTTGAGACACTGCGCGTTGAGTAGCTTCTTACTTGACGCTGCGCTTTGTAAATTTGCGGAAATAAACGTAATTCATACCTCGATTGGAAATCGAATTAATACCCATATACCGAATCCATGTGCCGATGCAATAAGACAACCTAAAGTCAATATTTTAAGTTGGTTAGAGCAGAGGTTCCTCATGTCTTCTAACTTTATAGTCCTTGACATACCAAACGGCCCTGTATAGTACAAATTTAAATTCATAAGTTACACAATACCTTTATATACATACATGTTTCCCTTAAACTAATTATACAAAATAATTCTGACACTCTGTAAAGCTGAACTTACCAACGTAAAGATCGATCGAAATCGATGCTAAATCTTTAGTGTAAAAAAGATAACGAATTGCATGTTTTTTTCACAGAATATATTATAAGTATGGTTATTAAATTTTTATTAACATGATTGACTTAAAACCTGATTTGTATTTTAACGACTGCACGAGGAAATACACAACCGAGGTCTAAAGTTTTATTTAAATATTATAAAAGAAAAAATTCAAAACTATCCACGTGATGAACCGAGTCTTAACAAATGGCTTCTTTTTGCCTAATCATTCAGAATTCTTACAAAATTCTTATATGCTACTGATTAAAAATAATATTTATTTATATATACAAAAAGAAAAGACAAGTAATCTATTTACCCATGAGATATTGAGATATATATATACAATCTGTAAAAATTAATAAAGATTTATTTATAGT
The DNA here is from genome assembly GCA_037178615.1 of Dione vanillae. Classification (NCBI taxonomy): domain Eukaryota; kingdom Metazoa; phylum Arthropoda; class Insecta; order Lepidoptera; family Nymphalidae; genus Dione; species Dione vanillae. The sequence goes on along the minus strand of JAZFAU010000096.1, from coordinate 430,979 downwards.
CATTTTATTAATAAGGTTCATAACTTGTACTTTAATCGTTTTTTTGTTGATTTCTCGTTTTACTTACGTGTCCACATTTCCCTCCTCGTAACACGATCGTTGGTTCCCTCTTTATCTTAGCTTACCTGAGCCAGATCTTTGGCATTTCATTAACGTAGTCTGTGAAATATTAGACTAGAAGGTACTTATATTCTTTCTGATGGCAGTCCATTTTCCATCACCTTATGACTGCAACTCAAAAACTTTCCCGAATGTGTTCTTTGTTTACTAGATAATTAAGTACGGTGGCAGCGGAGGATCCAAAAAAAACCAAATTATAAAAAGTATTTATTAAAAAAAAGTTAAAATCTAACTTATAACTAATTGACAACTTGCTTGTTCAATGTTAGAAACAAGAGTGTACCTTATAATTGAAAATTACGTATTAATATATACTTGAAATTATATTAATTAAAACAATACATGGAAAATGCCTTTGAGTGTTAAATTATATGCCGCTATTATTCTTAGATCTAAAACAATAGTGAACAAGTTATGCGGAGTCTGATTAATTGAAATTATATTAAAAAGAATACATAGAAAATGCCTTTAAATGTAAAATTACATGCCGCTAAATTCTCCGATCTAATGCAATGTTGAACAAGTTGTATGGAACCTGACTAAGCGATCCCAGGGTAGTGTGGGAACGTAACACCTCCCTCCTGAAGAACAGCACCTATTCAGCGTCCTTGGATCTTGAATAGTGCTGGAGAATTTGTTCCACTGGATCTGGAGTCCTAGCTTCCTCCTTGGATATATCCCTTTCGGTTGATGCTCTACGTTTTCGAATTTTCTTTATAGTTTTAACAAGTATATAGAAAAAACCTTTTACAGTTGCGATTAAAATAATTCCATATAGCGGAATCGTTATATGATATAATCTATCGGGTGTTGTAGATATTTTTGAAATAGCTTGTTGTGCAGAGATTTTTCTATTTGCTTCATGGATGTCGGTCAAATTTATTGAATTGAGTTTCAGCGTTACTTCAGGATTTTTCTTTAATGTCAAATTAATACTAGATAAGTCAATAATTTCGACGGCTTGTCCTTTTATATGATTATTGCTGTTGATTATAGTGAATAGCGTACTTTGTATAGAACATCCTGGTGGTAGTGTTACGAGGTGACTTCCCTGAATTTTCAAGTATTTCTGTTGGTTGCATGATAGTTTCAATCTGGTTGGCTGGGGAATGGTGATAATATAATGTTTGTCGTCTAACTGTTCGACTGCTTCTGTAGTAAGGATAATTGACGTGTAGTGACAGGAACTTTGCAGTTGCTGCGTCGTTATAAGGCGTTCGATACAATCTGGCTGTTTTTCTTGATTATAATTTAGTTTATGATCACATAGATATGATTCACCGATCTTCGGGCATTCAGCCTCTATGTACATAAAATCTTTTTCGTGAATTGCTATGTAAGGTTGAGGAGGGATAAGGATTTGATTATTTATGTTAGGCACAGGGGACAAATGATATAAGATATAATTTTTAGGATAGACAATCGGAAATTTGTAAACTAAAATAATATCTCTCGCACTATAATAATAGCCTACTTGAATGACATCGAAATAATCTCTAAAACCTATATTTAAAAGTTCATTTTTCTTATAAAGTGTAATTAATTTAGTTATGATATCTTGATACATACTAAAAGTCAACATAGAGTGATGATTACTCTTAGCACGAATAAATGCAAGTAAATTTTCCAAGCGAAATAATTCGTTCGAAATTGATTCTATGTTATCTCCCAAAATTAGGAAAATTTGAGTTAATTGCATAAAGTTTACAAAATCATTCTCTAATTCATTACTAACATTCCTTAAATTTTTTAACAAATATTCTAACTGCTTTTGATTGCTAACTAGCTTATTTATGATATCGGCATTTTGAGACATCCAGCTTTTACGCAAACTAATATGATTGTTAATTTCACTTGTCAATAAATTATTATTTTGTTCTAATAAACTAATGGCTTTATCATACTTTATGGCGTCCGTATTGTCAAGATTTCCAGAAATACTTTTTATTACTGATCCTAATCCGTCAATGAGGCCTCTCTTAACACGAATGATTTCAAAGGTTTTCAGCTGTTGAAAAGCGGTGTCTAACTTAATTTTAAGATACTGAATATGCATTTGAAAAAGGGAAAGCGTTTTATTTCTTAGGATGGGCTTAGTATTCATTATTTGCAACTTAACAGAATCTAAGCTATATTGAATTTTATCTAAGTCTATACATTGAATAAAAGAATGATAGTGGGATATTATTTGCGTGGGTCCTAATTTGAATGGTAACATTCCAGGTCCATTATCCAAATTACTAAAATTAATCTCCTCTGCTTTTGTCAGGGTCGATAACAGGATCGTCATTCTGTAACAATAGAGCACTGTTAGGTACTCTTTTAAGTCTTGTCTTTGCAACTGGTAGTCGTTTCTTTTTTGTGTAAATGTGTATAGGTAAGTCAGCTAAAACATTGTCTTGTGTAAAACGGGGGGCGAGTTTTTGTCGAGATGCATTGGGGTTGCGAATGAATATCTGCTGGTCTGGTAGGTAAATAGTCTCAGGCTCTCTATTTTTATTTAAATTTTCAATAATTTGCGTTCGTTGGTGTAAAGAGGAGTCATTAATAATATCGTAAACTTTTTTCATTCGTTCACGATGGTCCTGTATGTAGTGTTGTAGCAATTGTTCTGTCAAATCTATGTCTACAGGGTCACGGGGATCGAAGTGTCCAGTGATAATATCCATCGGTCTGCATTTAGTGAAGCTATGAATAGAACTATTATAGGCTAAGACAGCGTAAGGCATGAGATTAACAACTGATTCTCCCTTTTGATTTAATTTAAGGATTCGTATATGTTCTAACAGTGTGGAATGAAGCCTTTCAACTAATCCGTTGTCGTTAGGTGTATAAGGTAAAATTTTATGATGAATAATTTGGTGTAATCTTAAAAATTCCAAAAATAACTGATTTGAAAACTCGGGGCCTCTATCGGTTACAACCGTCAAAGGAACTCCGTGGTGGGTACAAAATAGTAATAACCCTTGTACTACACTAATCGCGGTAGCATCCCTAAGATGATAAGCCTGTGCGTATTTTGAGAAAGCGTCAATAATTGTTAAATATTTTTGATTTTCTACACTAAATAAATCGAGATGAACTATAGTAAACGGTTTAGTTGGAGGAGGGACAATTTGAAATTTTTGTTTTATGGGATTTCGGTCATACTTAGCTTGTCCACATATAGAACATTCATTTATATACTTCGACACTTGCTCTTTCATTTTTGGCCAAAAATACCGTTTCGACAAAGATAAATAACTTTCATTAATTCCGCGGTGGTTAGTTTTTCCTTCGTGATAATTTTTAATTATTTCCTGTTGTTTTAAATAATCCTTCACATTTTCCAATTCTATTTTAGTGAGAAGAAGGTTCATTGCGGAACTTTTGAAATTATTTTGAATTATAGGAATTATTTTATACATGCCTAACGGGGGGTTAATTAAGATACCAGTCTTAACCTTGGGGTTTACATATTCTTTAACCGCGTTTATGACGTCACTTTCTAAATTTGAACTTGAGATCGAGACAGTAGTTTTTATGTAATTTTCGAATAATTTAGATACAACGGGACTTTTAATGTCCCCTACTATGTTAAAAATAATTTGCCTATGAAATTTATTTAGGGGGTCGTCTGTTATTGGGATCTCTAAAATGGGATTTTCTAAGTCTGTATGTACAGTTGCTGTTTGAGAATTAGAAGAAGACTTTTCTGAGTGATTTACAGCAGTTGAAAATTCCTCGTTATGAATTTCTATTCGCGATAATGCATCGGCATTGCTATTATATTTTCCCTGCTTATAAATTACAGTAAAATCATATTCACTTAATTTAAGCCTCCATCGAGTTAGTCTAGAGTTAGGTTCTTTAATATTCATAACCCATTGAAGTGGTCTATGGTCGGTAATAATTTTGAACTTCCGGCCAAATAAATAAGGACGAAAATATTTCGTACCCCAAACTATCGCTAATAATTCCTTTTCTATTGTGCTATAATTAAGTTCGCTAGTATTTAAGGTTCTAGAGGCATATGCTATGGGTTTATCGGATCCAATGGGTCCCTGAGAGAGTACAGCTCCTATAGCTAAATTAGAAGCGTCCGTGGTCAATATAAATTCCTTCGAAAAGTCGGGATATTGGAGAATCGGGTCGTTTATTAATAATTTTTTACATTTTTCGAAACATTCTATATACTCTTGATTTATATTTATTTTACAGCCTTTTTTTAAGCATTGTGTCAATGGTTTTGTAATTCTAGCAAAATTAGGAATAAATTTCCTGTAGTATCCTAGGAGACCTAGAAATCTTTTTATTTCCGTATTTGTTTTCGGAATAGGATAACTTAAAATAGCGGATATTTTATCGGGGTTAGGTTTTATTCCTTCTCTCGTAATGACATGCCCTAAGTACGCGGTTTCCTTTTTCAAAAATTCCGATTTATCCATTTGTATTCTAAAATTTGAGTCTCGTAATCTATTAAAAACCTTTTCTAAGTTTTCAATATGCTCCTGAAGCGAAGTGCTAAAAACTATTATATCATCTAAATATACTAAACAAATACTATTTTGTAAACCGCGTAAAACATTATCCATAACCCTTTGGAACGTAGAGGGTGCGTTTTTTAAGCCCATAGGCATTCTTAAGAACTCAAAATGCCCATGCTCTACATTAAAAGCTGTTTTAGAAATGTCAGCGGGGTTCATTTCAATTTGATAAAACCCGCTTGCAAGATCTAACGTACTAAAATATTGACATCTACCTAATTTGTCCAAAATATCTGATATGTTTGGTATAGGGTATTTGTCATCTATCGTTTTTTCGTTAACCTTACGAAAGTCAACGACAAGACGCCATTTGATTTTCCCCGAAGCGTCATTTTTCTTAGGAACTACCCATATAGGAGAGCTCCAAGCTGAATCGGAAGGTCTAATGATTCCTTGATCTAACATCTTTTGAATTTGATCCCTAACCTCGTTTCTATGTATAAACGGATACCTATAACTTTTAGTATAAACCGGTACTTCATCTGTCGTTTTAATTGAATGTTTTATTGTATTACTGAACGTTAATTTTTCTCCCTCTAAGTAAAATATGTCCGCGTAGCGACCGCAAAGTGTTTCTAAATTAATTCGTTCTTCCTCATTTAAGTGACTGGTGCGTAAACGGGATCGAACTTCCTTTTCGCGATCTGGAATTTGCTCGGTACACTGATACTCAATATTATATAATTCCGCGTGGATAGGTTTATCGATAGAAAATATAATGTCATTGCGACTCGGGTTATAAATTTCTAAAATAGCACTGTTCTTTGTAGCGCGCGTTAAACATTCTTTTATTATACAGCTAGAAATAGTTTGTTCCGGGATAAAAATTTCACCTTCATGAACGTTTATCGGTAATTTGACTAATTTTGAGGTACCTGCTGGTATAATATTTTCGTACAAATTTTTATTACGCGAATTATAAAGTTGAATAGGGTTCGAAGCGTCCTTAGTTATGAATAATTTTCTTTTATAGTCAATAGTTGCTTCCCATTTATCTAATAAATCTGTACCTATCAATCCGTCGAAATAGTTATGAAATTTATATATAAAAAATGTTATATTATCTTTAGTATTAAATTCAAAGAAACTAGGAATCGTTATTGAATACTTATGTCTACTTACAGCGTGTACGTTACTCACTTCGAAAGGGTCGTTTTTTAAAGGAAAATTGAAAAAATAATTTTTTACAGCATCTGGACTAATAAAGGATTGATTTGCGCCGGTATCTATAAGTAATTTCAAAGGGGGATTTTTAATCTGTATATAGGGGAGTTGCCGCTGAGTTTGAAGATTAAGTTCTATTTTGGTTTGTCTAATATTTTGACTTCCTGAAAATCCTCCTTCGAAGGGGTTGACGACTGTTTTCCTTCATAGGGTTCACAAGGTACGCATTGGTTGGCAAACTGTTCAGAATTTGGAGGTATATTATTAATATTATAATAATCATCGGAATTTTCGTAACTATAGTCGTTGTAATTATAGTCATTAGTATAGTGATCACTGTAAGAATAGTCATTATAGTCGTACTCGTAGTCATAATACTCGTAATTTTGATCGTAATAGTCACTGTCATGGTAATTCATTTCCCTTGTTTTAAAATAATTAGATGGGGGTGGATTTCCAAACCTTCTCCAATCGTGTCCCGCAATATTTCCCGTGGGTGGTAAATTTCTAGGAACAAAATGACTAACGCCACTCATAGGTCGAGCAGACTGAGATGTTGAATTAAATTGCGGAATAACGTTACGTTGGGGGTTTCTAAATGCGTTGTGGGGATTATAATTTGGAGGTGGAGCCCTAAACATTTGTTGAGTACGTGTAGGACCTGGGCCTAACTGCGGTCTAGGTGAAAACTGTTGTGAGTTTGTCATAAAATTGTTACGAGTTTGATTAGGAGTTTGAACGGGTGGTCTAAACTGTTGTATATTATGATTAAAATTAGAATTTACCTTAAAAGGGTGAGGTGAGAATGCCAGGGGGTGCCTAGTCCGTTCGGGTTCATTTCGAGCCTGTAAATACATTGTATTTAGCTCATCATGTACGAATTCTAACGCTTTTTCTATACTTTCAGGTCTCATACATCGTATGCGTGAGCCTAAGGGATCTTTCAATCCTCTTAAAAAGGCTTGCAGGGTTAATTTTTGATAAAGAACTCTTTTAGCTTCTACAGTAGTAAAAATTTCCTCATGTAAAGTGATATAAGTCATAATTGTACTAAATAAATTTTGACAGCGCTCATAAAACTCCTGTGGGCTATTTGATCCTTGTGTTAAAAGAGAGAGATCATTGTACAGTGCGGTTTCATCCCGCTGGTCTGAAAAATTATTAATAAGTGACTTACGAATGCCACTCCAGTCTGAGGGAATGCCACTGGTGTTGATTAAACGGGCCGCTGAACCTATTACTTTATTCAAAATGCCGTTTACCACTGCGATATTAAGTAAATTATTGTCAGGGTTGTTATATACAAACTCTTGAACTATTTGATCTCCTAATTTAATAAATCTAGGTAATATGTTCGGATTTCCATCGAATTCCGGCAATAAACGTAGGGCCTTTAGAGCGTTGTCTAATTCAGCCATTTTTTTATTTTCTTCCGAAACTAATGTTATAATATTATTTCCTAATTCTAAATTACGGTGAGCGTCTTGAAAACGCGCTCTACTACTATAATTACTAAACCTAGGGGTTTTCGATTGCCTCTGAAGGGAAATCTTGGAAAAGGATATAATAAAGGATCTAAAACTACAAGTAAGCAATCACTAGAAAGATTCTAATGTACTTACAATTAAATCTGGTCTTCTTTGGTGTATCAATGTCTGGATACGCCTCGCTGCGCCGCCTCGTAGATTCTGGATACTCTTCTTGGTGCTTGAAAGCCACCCGGGTGGACCGCGACGTTATTTCTTAAGAAATTTATGTTACGTTGCTCGCGACCCGGCCCGCGAGTATCCTACCGACTGCGCCAATTAAGTACGGTGGCAGCGGAGGATCCAAAAAAAACCAAATTATAAAAAGTATTTATTAAAAAAAAGTTAAAATCTAACTTATAACTAATTGACAACTTGCTTGTTCAATGTTAGAAACAAGAGTGTACCTTATAATTGAAAATTACGTATTAATATATACTTGAAATTATATTAATTAAAACAATACATGGAAAATGCCTTTGAGTGTTAAATTATATGCCGCTATTATTCTTAGATCTAAAACAATAGTGAACAAGTTATGCGGAGTCTGATTAATTGAAATTATATTAAAAAGAATACATAGAAAATGCCTTTAAGTGTAAAATTACATGCCGCTAAATTCTCCGATCTAATGCAATGTTGAACAAGTTGTATGGAACCTGACTAAGCGATCCCAGGGTAGTGTGGGAACGTAACAAGATGATAGAAATAGTATTTTACCAGTCTAAATCACAGGTAAACACGTAGACACACCGTGTGTGTATCAATAAAGGCAATAGTTGCATGTTTATGGGAATGAATGGATTTCACCTCTATAGCTGTAACGTAACTAACGTTGACTTTCGCCAGCCAACACGTAATGTTTTTAATGCGAACTAAAAGTGGAGGAACGGAACGGAATAACTGCATATTCTGCTAAATATAGAGCTTTTAAATTGCTTAGTGCCCGATTGTTTTAAAATGCCTTACCAAACATAATACGTGGACTGTCGAGGTATAAGAGTATGACTTTATGTACATATATAGTGTCATATTATAAAAATGAATTAGACATACAATATTTTTAAACTTAAACATTTGATTTAATCCCAGAACTTTACTTTTTTTATAGTTGTTGTCGTGAATTGTGAAGACATTGTTTTTATTATTTCATTAGTTTATTATTTAATTATGATTTTTGAAATAAACGTTCTCTTTGGGAACGAAATGCTCGCTCTATTCTATTACAAACGAAAGATTGACAAATAAACCATATAACAAATTTTTGGAGGAGTTTTTTTGCACCGGTACTTCTCAGATCTTTGGTTATTAATTTTAAAGAAACGGTGGTAGTAATCTTATTATCTTATTTATAATAAATTTATTTGAATTTTGAATTATTTATAATAATTTAATAAATTTTGAATTATTTATAATAAATTTATTTGAATTTTGAAGCGGGGACGGAGTAAGCAGGGACTAGGTAACGGAGTGTCTTAACACTAGGTTCGTATGGTTTCTGCAGTTCCCTCTGCCTACCCTGCCATGTGCGGGATAAAGCGTGAAGATATACTACTACTATACTATTTGAATTTTGAATTTGTATTGGTGTACTAGTGTACATACACTACCTCCGAATTATAGAAATTTAAAATTTGGCGTGGAAGTTCTTTATATTAAATCAAGAGTAAGTAGTCTCTTCCTTCTTCTCTACTATTTTAATTTATTTTAAATAAACTCCATATTTATTCCGTATTTTTATTATGTGTTAATCACGTATAATAATAGGATGGAAAAAATACTTAAAGAAAAAATAAAAATTTGAACGCAACGGGATTTGAAGGCGCTTTCTACAAACCATGCATGGCTTAGTCGTCAGAGCGCTTTGCAAGATTTCAAATCTCTCGGCGTTAAAATTTTTATGTTTTTTTAGCATTTTATCTCCATACATTATCTATTTAATGTATTAATTTTCATACTATATTGTTATTGTAATACTTCTAATGTATGGCTAAAACGTTTATTAATTATATTTTAATCACTCAGGTCAGAGCAATCAAACCATTATCGCTTATCTAATTGAATGAGTGTTCTAGAATTTTATAATGATATTATATGTTACATTTCAAAGGATCTAATTCATTATAAATTTATTCTAAATATAAATTAAAAAAATATATATAGATTTGAAGCGGCTTCTATATATTGTTGTTTGGGGCCTACCTGATTACAACCAGTACTAAAAAAAAATAAAAAAAAACTTTATGTTTTTGTGCTGCTTGTAGCAGGGTAGACAGAGAGAACTGCAGGAACCTTGGGAACCTAGTGTTAAGACGCTCTGTCTCCGCTTTCCGCTTTTTGAGGCATTGCGTGTTGAGTGGCGGTACTCAACGCCGCCGCACAACCACTACTAAGTGTCTTTTATTTAATATTATTTAGAAACTTACAATTATTCAATGTTGCAGCAAGACAATGGAATCCAGAAGCCGCAGAGAATATGCTCAGAGACGTAAGTATTTTTATTTAAATAAAAAAATCTACCTAGATGTTTTCTACAGTACAATTTCTACGTTGATTTTTAAATTTAGTTTTTGTTAGATTTCAAAATAATCGATTTCCAGTTTCACCATTCAATCTATTTAATTGATATTATGAAAGTTATTATATTGTGGCTATAAAAAGTATGGTAATGTTGCTCTTTTAAAATTAACGTAAATCTGCAGCGTATACTAATTTATGATATTTAATAAATATGCAGATATTTCGTTTAAATGATTGGTTTATTGGCCGGATGGTGGAGAATGGATTGACACTTGAAATGTTTTAATATTATTATAGATGACGTAAAATTGTATTAAGAAAATGAAAGTATTTTTAATTAATAACAAAATGTCAACTTAAACCTTATAAAAAATAAAAAATAAATATCTACATAACGACCTAACACAACACACAAACATAAAACTGCTAGGATTTGTAATAACATAGAAAAGAATATAATGCTTTTTAAAATGTAATAAAATGTAAAGGAAGACCGCATGGCTTATGGGTCACAGCGCTTGGACGGTGTCCGTGAAGTGCAGTAAATCCCGTAGCGTTTTTTCTGACTTTAGTGTCGACCAACTTAAAAAATAAAGAATATATTGACATATTTACATACAAATTTATATAATTTTAAGACATATTCATAACTTTGTTACAAAGTGTGAATGGCGTAATTATACGTCAAGATTTTATGGTTCTACATATAAAGCGAAGTCAAAGGTTACTTGCATACACCTATTATATTTCTCTACAATTAGAGTGGCTTTGCAGTTTTCCTTGAAAATATAATTTGTAGCTACAAAGAAATAATTTGTTTAAACTTTAATCTTATTAAAATTTACGATCTCTAATAACATTTTTTAAAAGACAAATAAAAATTATAAATATATCAATTAGCAAAAATAAAAATCCTTGAAAAACCTTACAAATAAACCTTAAAAACAATACCTGCTTTTAATTAATGCCTTCTTATGGTAATGAGAAGCCAAAAGCTAGTTGCGAATTATTAAACTTTAAAGTCGATGTGAACTTTACTCAACAAATACTATATATATAAGGAAATTTAATTAAGAAAAAAAAATATTTGATTTCAGTTGTCATTTTAAACTCTTAATTAAAGTTATCTAATAGTGATTATTAGTCCATTGCACAGAGACATGGTTGTCAATTCGATTCTCACATCAAAGAAATTAATTGTTGTATTACCTAATTCTAGAACACGCAGTTTCGAAATTTGGCGTAAAGTAGGCAGTAGGTGTGTTTAAAAGGGGAATATTATTGCGAGAAAATGTGCGAAGCTATTATTTATATTAAAATTTAAAATTATGACTTTATTTACTGTTTATTTCATCTCATGTTTTTTTTGCAGTCTATGAAATGGCGGGAGAAATGGGGAGTTGATACGACATTAGCTACATGGCAAGCGCCAGAGGTTCTTGAGAATCATTTCCCTAGCGGTACTACTGGGTTTGATAAAGAGGGTTCACCAGGTAAGCTGTTACTAAGTTTTATTATAACAGGCAGTGTAATAGTGGTATTTTTATATCTTTTTTTTCTTTGTCAATTAAATATACTTATGCTACACTTACTTACACATGGGAAAAATATCGTAATAAAAGTTAATGACTATTTATTTATTTTAAATGTAAAATATACAGTACTGTCAATTTCTGCCACAGACCACACAATGGACTAAACGTAAAAATCGCAATAACTATTCTATAAATCCTTTGTATTTTAGTAGATACAAGCTTAGTCAGGGACAAAGCTCAAAGCTCAAAGGTCAGGGAGAATGCCAGATCTCCAGGGAGAGTCTTCCAACTTTTAATATGACCTTCCGAAGGTTAAATTTAAATATCTTACATAAAAAATAAAAGAAATATAATATATTTTTTTCTGTTTCAGTTATAATAGTTCCATTCGTCGGCCTCGACATTTGGGGGCTCCTACATGCAGTGTCGAGAACTGATCTAATAAGAATGATAATACGCCACTTAGAGAACTACCTGACGTCTGCCAGGAAACAGGCTCAAACACACGGACCTAATGCTTTAAAGGTATAGTTTTATTTTCTTTTACGTCTTTAGGCTTTATCCTGTACACAGCAGAGGAGGCAGAGGGAACCGCATAAACCTGGAATCTAGTGGTAAGACACTCCGTTCCTTCTGCCTTTTTTTGGGGCGTTGCGTGTTGAGTGGCGGTACTGAACGCCGCACTTTGCCTAGTTGCCAGAGCGAGAAAATGGAAATGAAACTTCCTTAATTGGGAATCGAACCCATAAACCGTCGCGTTTACAAGCAGCTGCTCCTTTACGCTACTACAGCCCTTTAAAAAGGAAACTTATTATTTTTGCAATTTTAATCACAGGTTTAACCTAAAGTGATAGTTATAGGTTCGATACCCATCCCGTATTTTTGTAGCATCATTAAATTTTTCTATGGTAATGAGAAAAGTGTAATTTTATATTTTGACATTGATTACGTAAAATAGTACAAGTCGACCACAGACTATTGCAAGGTGTTCGAAAAGTTTTCAACAAATTATTCGAAGAGTTTTGAATTTAAGAGATTAATACCTAATATAAAATAAATTTATTTCAAAAATTTTATTTTTATGTATTTAATTTTCTATATTTTGTTATTTTTTATTAAAAATGAATATTATAAATAATTTATAGGTGTCAGTGATCTTCGATTTAGAAGGATTCAACATGCGCCAGTACGCTTGGAAACCCGCCGCGGAGATGGTTTTCACACTCTTACAAATATACGAAGCAAATTATCCAGAAATATTGAAAACGTGTTTTATTGTCAACGGTAAGTTTTTGCTTTCATTTTTTAATACTCCTTCATCTTAATATTTTACTAGACCATTTATCCCGCAATTTTTGGGAATGATAAACACATAAATCTTTTTTGCTAAAAGGCATAATTTTTGAGACTGACAAAAAGCGCACGGAATTGTTCTTCGAGTAAACTAACACGACTAACGTGTAGAATTTGTTTAATCATTTAAAATTTAAATTGTTCAAGTTCATACATTGGTTATATTTTTCACCGATCCGCCTTTTCGAGACCTTCAAAGTTCCTTCAGTGTGCCCAAAACTAAAATTCTAGGTAAAACTATCGCTTATCTAAGTGTACGCAACAAAACGTTTCCATAAATAATTTATTATGATCATAGCATCTTCTATAATAGCTTATAATTAAGTCTGTAATTCTTATCTCAGTCATAGACACTTAAAAAATAAAAAAAATAATATTTTTTAAGTTAATAATAAAATAAATTTCTCATTGTAGCACCGAAAGTATTTTCGCTAGCGTTCTCAGTTATAAAGAAATTCATGCACGAGTACACTATATCTAAAATACGCATATACGGTAGCGATGCCAAGAAATGGCAAGCGCAAGTGTTGGCGGTTATTGATAAGGAACAGCTGCCATTACACTACGGCGGTACTATGGTGGATGAGAACGGGGATCCTAGATGTAGTTCACTTGTAAGTATTTCTTATTCATTAATGATTAAGCTATAGGCTATACTTGTTGACTACAATTTCAAATGCGTGGACTATAAGTTAAATACAAATGCAATACATGTATTTATTTTTTGAACATCAAAAACATTACCACCGGTTCGCTTAAGTTAATGCCTCAGACCTGAGAATAATCGGCGCAAGAAACTCAGCGGGACATTTTTTATAATGGTCATATAATTTTACATTGATTCATTTTTGAAATTGACACGTTCGAAACAGACTGGAGCGAACATTACATTCCCAGGGTGTGTTGTCATTTTAAAAATCATTTATTAGGTATATAACCTTTGACACACAAACGCCTTTTCACAATTCCTTTAAATTGTAATAAGAGGAACCTTTTACAATTTCAGGAAATCTTCGCTTCATGCTTTTTGTACAAAACATTTTTTTAATTATTTTTTATTTTTATGTTATTTAAGCTGTGCGTTATCTCATTGTAACGGTGGAGTTTTAATATATATAGTTAGGAACTTGTTTTAAAATGAGGGTAGTCTTGGATGATAAATTTAAATGATATGAAATTATGTCAATCGGGGCTGTTGCATGTAAACAACGGTCCGTAATTGAAGGGAAATACTCTATAATATTGTTAGTTGAGATATATATATGTATATATATATATATATATATATATATATATATATATATATATATATATATATATATATATCTATATATATAAAAATGAATTGCTGTTCGTTAGTCTCGCTAAAACTCGAGAACGGCTGAACGGATTTATCTTATCTTGGTCTTGAATTATTCGTGGAGGTCTAGGGAAGGTTTAAAAGGTGAGAAAAATTCGAATAATTGCCGGAAAAATTTTTCTATTTCCCATACAAATGTTTTCTAAATAAAATGAAGAGTCAATTTGTAATTTATTACCGCTACATAAAGTTCAAATTCGCGTGCGCGTTGGAGGATCGCGTTCTGAAATTCAACAGAAGTGAAAGTGAATTACGAACGCGACAAAATTGCATAGTCTCAAAATACATAGTGGTCGGCTAACTTCAGCTAACTTCAGTTGTTAATCTGTCCGATTTTTTTAATAAGACTATATTGAGATCGAAAGATAAATCTTAAATTTTGTCACAAATTAAATTATAAATCTTAAGTTAAATTTCTGAACGCAATCATAATATTTGACATTGATTTGACAACCAACTAATATGTCAATCCATCCTGTCGCATTTCAGAGCATGGAAAAGTATTACGATATTATATCTATCTTTGTGGATACGTGCGCGAGAACTTTCTTTACTTTGGTGATCCTATGTGATAGTGACATTCCAAGTAATGTGCTTTTTTTGTGATAGTGACAATTTACTGCTAAATAAGCGGGAAATTTTCTCACTTTGATTAATTACTATTTACGATGCCGAGGAGAAGACAACCTGACTTAGGTCGTCGTAGTCAATCAAATGTGCGAAGAGCTACCTCACGTGCTAACCGCACTGATGACCGGAGACAGACAGATCAAGAAAATAGTCGTATTGCTATGTCAGAATTGCGTTCTTTAGTGAGTGACAATGTAGGAGATAGGCTTAGAATGCAACGAGTTCGTGCACATCAAACACAACAACAGCAACCTAGACATAATGAACTTGAGCGAATCCGCAGACGCAGTGCTCCTGTGATTCTTGAACGAGCTGCATTCCACTATGATCCGGCAATTGATTATTGTAATACTGCTAAGGGCTCCCTAGAAAATCCCCCCCTGATCGCACCACGAGTACAACACGGCAATGGAAGCGAAATCAGGTTCATACAAGTGAACCTGCAACGCTCCAAGCTGGCAACGGTGGAACTCCTTAAGACGGCAAAGGAGAGGGGCATTTCAGTCGCCATTGTCCAAGAACCGTACGTGGGCAAATCGGGCGAGATGAAACAGCACCCAGGCACAACTACCATCCAGTGCACCCTGAACCGTCAGAAACCGGTAAAAGCAGCAGTCATAGTCTTCGGAGACAAGCTGGAGGTAATCCACGACCCCCAGCTGGTCACCGAAAACGTCGCTGCCATCCACCTTAAAGCCGGAAACCTGTTGCTGGCTGTATTGTCCGTGTATTTTGAGGGCGATCAGGAACTCATCCCATACCTTACCCAAATAAAAGCCACCATTCGTAAGATCCCAACAAATAACATCATTGTGGCGGGAGACGTGAACGCTTGGAGTCACTGGTGGGGCAGCAGCTCTGAAAATCACCGAGGAGCCGCATACCACGCTTTTACTACGGAAATGGATCTCCACGTGCTCAACACGGGCCAAACACCAACCTTTGAAACATACCGAGGCGGAAAATTATTCGCAAGTTGTGTGGACGTGACCTTAGTAAGTCAGTCCCTGCTTGACAGAGCGGAACTCTGGAGAGTGGACAGAGGTCTAATAACATCAGACCACAACGCCATTACCTTCGCGCTGCGCTTGGAAAGGGCTCTAAAATCCCTGACGCCAATAACAACGCGCAAATACAACACCAAGAAGGCAAAATGGTCGGACTTCACTTCCACCCTCAGGGAGAAACTAGTCGAGCACAACTTAACAGCGAGTAGGATCTCGGCAGTCGCAAGCCCGGAGGAACTCGACGAGGTACTCAGCATCTATACCTCAAACATCCATAAAGCGTGCGAGATAGCGATTCCTAAGTTAAAGGCGTGGAGGGGCGATCCCAGGCCGCCGTGGTGGACACCCACCCTAGAAAACCTTCAAAAGGACGTCCTGAGGAAAAAACGCCGCATCAGAAACGCTGCTCCAAGCCGCCGACAGTTCACAGTCGAGCAATACGTGCTGGCAAGGGACATCTACCAACAAAGGGCCAATGAGGCAGCCACGCAAAGCTGGAAGGAGTTCTGTACATCTCAGGACCGAGAAAGCGTCTGGGACGGCATTCATAGAGTTATCAGGAAAACATCAAGAAGGTATGAAGATACTTTACTTAGGAACACGGCTGGCGAAACGCTATCACCGGCTCAGTCAGCCGACCTGCTAGCCGAAACCTTCTATCCCGATGACTCTAGGGACGCTGAAACAGAGCAGCACAAACGGACCAGGGAGATTACAGAAAACAGAACTCTAGCGGAGATTAAAGATCTATCCGAGGATGACCCCCCGTTCACCGACGCGGAGCTAGACTTGGTTCTATCTAGTCAGAACCCAAAGAAAGCTCCGGGCCCGGATGGATTGTCTTCGGACATATGTGGTGCGGCAATCAATAGCAACAGGGAGTATTCATGGCAATCGCAAATAAGTGCCTCTTACTATCTTACTTCCCCAAGCAATGGAAAGTCGCCCATGTGTGTATACTCCGCAAGCCAGCAAAAGAGGACTACACCCATCCTAAGTCCTACCGACCCATAGGGCTACTGTCCGTCCTGGGAAAAACAGTAGAAAAACTCCTTGTGGGAAGGTTACAGTGGCGCCTCCTACCTACCCTACATCCCAACCAGTACGGCTTCATGCCACAAAGGGGAACCGAGGACGCACTCTATGATCTAGTCAATCACATCAAAACGGAGATCACATGTCATAAGAGGACGGTACTACTGATCTCCCTGGATATAGAGGGCGCCTTCGATAACGCATGGTGGCCAGCCCTTAAAAAGCAGATGGTACAAAAACATTGCCCGAAGAACCTATTCGCCTTAGTGGCATCCTACCTACAAGACCGGAAAGTCGTCATCAACTACGCCAGAGCGACAAGCGAGAGGTTTACCACGAAGGGATGTGTCCAGGGATCCATTGGTGGGCCACTCTTCTGGAACCTAATTCTTGATTCGCTCCTCCACAAACTGGCGTCAATGGGGGTACATTGCCAGGCCTTTGCGGACGATGTTGTTCTCACATTTTCGAGCCACCACACCAGTGAACTACAGACTTTAGCGGAAGCCACACTAACAGCCGTACAGGATTGGGGAAATGAAAACAAGCTGAGCTTTGCAGCGCACAAGACCCACGCGATGCTCATTACGAAAAAGCTCAAGTTTGACACCCCCCAAATCCACATGGCAGGGAAACCGCTAAGTCTTGTTACAGAAATGAAGTTGCTGGGCCTCACCATAGACTCCAAGCTCACGTTTAACGCGCACGTATCCGCCACCTGTAAAAAGGCGGCAGATATATACAAACAGCTTGCGTGTGCCGCAAAAGTGTCATGGGGTCTTAATGGAGAGGTAGTGAGAACAATCTATGTGGCGGTGATAGAGCCCATCGTGCTGTACGCAGCAAGTGCGTGGTCTCCAGCAGCTGAGAAGCTGAGCGTAAGAAACCAGCTCGACTCGCTGCAAAGAGGATTCGCGCAAAAAATATGCAAAGCGTACAGAACGGTGTCTCTGACGTCGGCACTCGTCCTATCAGGCCTTCTCCCCCTCGACCTCCGGATCCGGGAGGCTGCCACTCTATTCAAAACAAAGAAAGGCCATAGCGTGGAGCTCTTACCGCCGGGACGCGAAATAGAAAGCAGGGTGGGACCCTTGCAAAATCCCCACCCATCACAACTCAGGACAACGGAGTATGTGCGCTTGGAGAACCTAGACCCTCAAGCCCTCGACGAACACCAAATAACTGGTCCCTTAATATACACAGACGGCAGCAAAATAGAGGGCAAGGTAGGCGCTGCCCTAACAGTCTGGGACCAGGGGAGGGAAAAAAGGATACTCCACTTTTCGCCTCGAGCCGCACAATACCGTCTTCCAATCGGAAATGTACGCACTATACAGGGCCATACAAGTGGCGAGGAAATCGAAGGAAAGCTCTATAAACATCTTGAGCGACTCAAGATCTTCGTTAGATCTCCTGAGAACTCCTTCGGTTACTCACCCTTTGGCAATAGTGATGAAGAAGTGCGTACAAGAGATTCAGACCGAAGGAAGACAAGTGCGGTTCTTCTGGCTGAGGGCCCACGTAGGTACAGCGGGTAATGAGCGCGCGGACGAGCTGGCGAAAAAAGCAGCCCTGACAAAGAAAACGGCACCGGATTACAGCAAGGTGCCAATTTCTTATGTCAGAAGACGCATTCGCGAGGAAACAGTCGAAAGGTGGCAGGCCAGATACGAATCCTCCCAAACAGGCTCCATCACCAGAATCTTCTTGCCAAACGCCAAAAAGGCAAGCAAACTGGCAAGAAAATCGGTACTAACACCCACCGACATACAGATTCTGACGGGGCACGGCGGATTCGCGGCCTACCTACACAGGTTCCACCTAAAAGACAGTCCCTCGTGCGTCTGCGACTCACGAAGTGAGGAGGATGTTCTCCATATAATCTTGGATTGCCCAAGGTTTGGTCTTGAAAGATCACAGCTGGAGATGCAACTACGCATCAATCTAACCCAGCAACAGCTCCAGAACATCATGGAGGAGGAGACCACAAGAACACCCTTCCTCACCTTCGCTAGGAAAGCTGCCCAAACCGCCGCCAGGATGAACGGCTCAACTTCAGTTCCTCGAAACCGCGCCATAACACCAACACCAACGGTGCCATCTGCTACACAAACCCTACCCACCTCCTCCACAAACTCCCAAACAATTCAAGCAACCACGTATATACCGACCAGCACAAACCCTGCTACAAATCAAAATCAAAATCAACGACCAAACCCCAGTACTATGCAGACACAACAGACCCAAATCCCCTCAATAACGTCATCACATCCGATGTCAACAAACTCACCAACTAATACACCACCCAAGAAAATAACACCACTTCTGGCCTCCCTCTCTCGAACAATCCGAAATATTCCGAGCACCCTGCGCGACCTACTCACGGGAGAGCGCCCGCCGCAGGCACCAACACCAGCCGCCACAGGCAACCTTGCGCTATTGCTCAAGAAAACAACAGGAAGCGGAGAAGCCGCTATAAAGATCAGAAGCGTGGCCCTCTTCATGAGTGAGGACGCGGAGAGGCTTGGAATAGCATTCTATCGCTCGGACGGTTCAGGCAAAGTCCAAACATCACCTGGACTCGCATCGCTACTCAAGGGAAGCACAACGTCAACAGTGATGTCGCGAAAAAGGATCGACGCGCTCACAGTGCGCACGGTGGAGGTCCCTCCCTACAGAATATTGCAGTCGCATAACAAGACCATAGCATTATTCGAGGGGGGGGAAGAGTCACCGTTTGCGCAAGCGACAATGCTGCTCCTAAGAGAGAGTGAATGCACAAGTGGAGAAACTCCGAAAATAATAAGCGTAGACGCGATGAGGCTAGGACAAGACAGAGGCAACATTACGGACTATTACGCGTGCCTCAAAGCCTCTCACAACCACCACGTCATCGTCTACGAGGACAGAGGGGAGAACCTTAGTTACCTAAAAGCTAAGGGCCATCGATCTCCCCAAAATGACGGCTTCTCCACCACACCTCGCCTAACCGGATCCGAAAGATTACAAATGAAAAGAGACGCGCTCAAGAGCCCCATCGTCGCAAACACCACCATGCGGAAGAGTACTGCATCTCCGGGCGGCTGTGCTTTGGCACTGACCACAACCATCCTGGAAACGGTCGCCTCGAGGAAAGCCACTCCTTCCTGCCTCGCACCTCAAAGTAGTCATACCACCAGACTAGAGCGGGCGACAGAGGCATTCTTTGAAACTCGCAACCACGGGAGCAAAGAAAGCAGCCGTAGCTGTCCGCTCAAACACGGCAAAGGCAGAATAATACCGCCCGAGAGAAGACCAGCCAAAAACCCAAAAGACCACGCAGTTAACGCATACATCGAGTTCCTGGCTATACTAAAGGCAACCCGCGAGGTGAACCTAGCCACTTGCAAAAAGATCCTGCAGACCTACCAGAGGGGCAGTAAGGCACTCTTGGAGGTGGAACTCGATGAAGCCGATGCAGCCATATACGACAATGACACATCCCAAATCATCCAAGGGAAAATGTCCGGTCAGTATATGGCAGCTTACAACGGCACCAAGGGCTTTGTGGGCCTGGTCGATCCTGAGGCCGACAGGGTGGCTCCCCCGTTTTTTGCAACACCAAAGAGCGATCCAATTGTGGTGGTAGCCAAGTGCACGAGGATTATGCTGGACGACCGGATACTTGACATGGCAAACACCATCTCAAGCGATCCTGAGTCCTTAGCGGCCTTCGTGGGCTGGAAACTGCCACATCTAATATGGATAAACGGGGTGCCAGGGTGCGGGAAGACGACCCACATTATCAGAAATTTCGATGAGGAACACGAAGTAGTTGTGACAACCACAGTCGAAGCCGCTCAAGATCTTAGAAGAAAGCTTGCGCACCGCCTCGGCCCACAAGCCCTCGCAAGAGTGCGCACTATGGCCTCCGTCCTGGTAAACGGGTTCAGGGAGGGCACAATCGTTCGTCGGTTGACGGTGGACGAAGCCCTAATGAACCACTTCGGAGCCATAGTCATGGCGGCAAGACTGTCGGGAGCAGAGGTTGTCACCCTCATCGGGGACATAAATCAGCTGCCTTATATCGACAGACAAAATCTATTCGAAATGAGGTACAGCAGTCCCAATCTGATAACCAACATCACACGTGAGTTGTCCTGCACGCACCGCAACCCTATGGATGTGGCCTGTGCCATCGCGGAGGTGTACGGGGATGTGTAC